>JAAGEH010000137.1:474004-489995 GCA_011751065.1 Lasiurus cinereus | reverse complement strand
AGCCAATCAGAGAAAGATAAATATCACATGATCTCACCCATAATGAACAAGATAAACTGATGAACCAAAATAGAACCAGAGTCATAGAAGCATCAAATAGAGTGTCCGACCTATGTGGGAAGGCAGGGGTGAGGGAGTAAGAAATCAACCAAACGACTTGTATGCATGCATATGAACATAACCAATGGACACAGACCGGGGTGGGAGGAGGTGAGGGCATGTGCTGATGGCATCAGCCCCACTCGCACCCACTGCTGGCACCAGCCCCAATCATTCCACGCTGTCAGAGGTTGCAAGTGGAGCTGGTACCATCAGCGATGGGAGCTGTGGGGGCGGAAGCAGGGCTGCTGGCAGACAGGGGACTGGGGCCACAGTGGGAGGGGCTGGGCTGGGGCACAGAGAATGAGCAGAGACCCACCCTTAGGCCCACTGCAGCCTCATGACCCACAGTTCCTTTCAAGATGCACGAATTAGTGCACAGGGCCCCTCGTGATTATAACATTAAAATAAAAAAGTTTTTAAAGATGGAAAAAAAGTATGGAGAGCTGCAAAATTGCCACCGTAAGGAAGTGGTTCAATTAAAGTGAGAATAAAGCTACAAGCAGATGGTCTTGTTAACTTTGTTAGTTTTGCTGTCAGATATTATTGTCAGAGTGAATTTTTATGCATTTTGTGGTGACCTGTGGGTACCAGCATCACAGAATCTAAAATTAAGCAGTTGAACAAATGAGGTTTTCTCCATTTGGATATTTGCATATAAACAAACTGCAGTAGTGCTTTTTGAGAAATGTTCATTGAATAGTTCTGGGCAATTTCCTGTGTTTTCTGTTTTTGCTTTCATTGGATAAGATATTGGCATACAGAAAGATGATGCATAATTTGTTTGAATAGAGTCAGAGTAAGATGAGAGTGAACCATCTTGAGTTTTGCAACCATTGTTTTGGTCATCGTTCTGTGGAAGGGATGGATTTTCAGTTTGGATGTTAAATCACTGTTGGTTATCTCTTTTATTATAATACTAATTATTATTGTTGTTTTATTTAGGGAACTATAGACTAGCATGAGAGAGGGCCCAGATTAAATTACATGAAGATGAGAACCAAGATTAGGGGTCCAAAGGAAAATGCTAAAAGGTTCTATATCATGGAATGAGGCAAATATATTTTCACTAGAGGCCCAGTGCACGAATTCGTGCACCAGTGGGGTCCCTTGGCTTTGCCTGCAGGATCAGGCTGAAACCAGCTCTCCAACATCACCCAAGGGGTCCCGGATTGCAAGAGGGCGCAGGCCAGGCCAAGGGACCCCACCGGTGCACAATCAGGGCCAGGGAGGGCTCCAGGGCATGTCCGGCCCATCTTGCTCAGTCCCAGTCAGCTGGACCCTGGCAGCAAGCTAACCTACAGGTCAGAGCATCTGCCCCCTGGTGGTCAGTGCATGTCATAGAGACAGGTCAACCAGTTGATTGTCTGCCCCCTGGTAACCAGTGCACATCATAGTGAGAGGTTGAGTGGCCTTAGCATATCATTAGCATATTATGATTTGATTGGTTGAATGGATGACCAGACGACTGGACACTTAGCATATCAGGTTTTTATTATTTAGGATAAGAGGAAGCTTATGGGCACAGAAGTAAGTAAGGCAAAGTCTCTCCCCGCATTGAGCTATTACTCCATCTCAGAAAACAGACATTAAACCAGCCACAGTTCCTGGTTAAAACCGAGATTAACATACACAGTAAAAGTACAGGGAGCTCTGAGAGGCTCTCACAACGATTTGACCTAGTGTAAGAGGATCAGGGAGCGTAGCTTGTTTGAATCAGTGGCAATTAAACTGCAAGTGGCAGGGTGAATATGAGTTAGCCAAGCAAAGAGCGAGAGGAGTTGACAGATGCCCCTCAAGCTGAGAGCATAGCTCTTTGAAAGACTTTGAGCCAGGAAGGAGATGGGATTATTGGAGCTGTTACAAAAAACCATACTTCTAGTGTGATTAGAGCATAGTGAACAGCAGGGGGAGTGGTGATCCACAAAATTAGAGAGGCAGGCCAGGCATGATCACCCAAAACTATACCGGATTATTTGTTTTTGTGGTGGTGGATTTTATAAGTTCCTTATAAATTATTAATTTTATCAATAAATGTCCTCATTAATGTTGGCTATTAAGCCCTTATCAGATGTATTGGTGAATATGTTCTCCCATTCAATGGGTTGTCTTTTCATTTTGTTGATGGTTTCCTTTGCTGTGCAAAAATTTTTTTGTCCTACTTATCTTTTTCTTCTCAGAATATATCCAAAGAAACCCAAAACACTATTTTGAAAGACTATATGCACCCCTATGTCCATTGCAGTGTTATTTGCAACAGCCAATAAGGTCTGTAATTGAGTTGACAGCATGGTGCCATTATAATTTTTCTGGCTTTGATAATATATCTTGGTAATATTATTTTGAAGGGGATCTGAGTGAAGGGTGCAGGAGAACTCTCAGTATTGTTTTTGCAACCTCTTGCATGTTAAATTACTTAGAAATAAATTACACAAAAAATAAGATGTGACTCAAAATTACAAATAGTTGGTAAAAAACAAAACTTTATGATGTGATTCAGCAAAGATACCAGCAATTATTTGGGCCTATAAGGACCTACATCAATTATTCAAATGCTGTTTATTGCAAGCAATGAAGCTCTAATTGTTTGACTATATTGTGTGCAAAATGATTTTGGTCGTGCATCCTGCCACCTGGTGGAGAGATCCAGAAAAAAATTCCTGGCTGTCCTAATCAGATTTCTTTTGGGGTTTCAGAGAAATTATTGGCAAAAATTCAGAATGCATCTAGTTTTGACATTCTGGTTATAGGAGATGACTCTTTAACCAAAAGCCTCAGTAGGCAGCTTGGGAAAGGACAGCAATATCTGAAGCCCCTTTGAGGGTAGATGAGTGCCTTCCCCAGTTTGAAAGGCATTTAAACTGGACCTTCCTCCTACACTCACTCCCTTTAATGTAGGTCAACTCTTGAAAAAGAGCAGATATCCAGAACCAGCTGTTGTCTCAAATGTAAGGAGGGAAAGTGACTATAACAGAGACCCATACAACTAACATCTGGGCAAAGGTTTTATACTATGTTTCCCCAATGGGGAAGTACCAGACTTCTAATGATTTTTTCCTCAGATATGGTTTCCTGATCTTTAAACACACAACAATTATTAGGTTATAAGAAAATAGTGACAAGAGAGCCATTGTACACGAAGATGGTAGTAGTAAACTAGATTACACTATTAAAAGAGGCAGCTCAGCATAATGGAAAGAGCATGAGGCATTGAACCAGACCAATGCAGAGTGGAAAATAGCTCAAAGCTTTGTTCTCGTATAGATAAGAGCCATATAGAGAGAGATCTTGCGATTTTTGGTGTCCATCTGCTTGTATTTTAGAGTCCACGGGAATACTTTGTTAGGTAGCTTTTTTCTTTAAATATTGTCAATGGTTTTTGTAGCAATACAGAATATCAAAATGGTGGTTGGGCCGAGACCGGTTTGGCTCAGTGGATAGAGTGTCGGCCTGCGGACTGAAAGGTCCTGGGTTCAATTCCGGTCAGGGGCATGTACCTTGTTTGCCGGCACATCTCCAGTGTGGGGTGTGCAGGAGGCGGCTGATCGATGTCTCTCTCTCTCATCAATGTTTCTGACTTTCTATCCCTCTCCCTTCCTCTCTGTGAAAAACCAATAAAATATATTTTTTAAAAATGGTGGTTGGGAATGCTGGGTGAAAAAATAAAGAGATTAAGTACAAATGACAGTTACAGAGCTATAAAATACAGCATGTAAAATATAGTCAGTAATATTGTAGTAACTATATATGGTATCAGGTGAGTACTAGACTTATGGGGGGTCACCTCATAGGTCATATAAATGTATAATATAATATTGAACGTCAACTGTAATTGTAACAATTTTAAGAAGAAACAGTTGGTCAGAGCTTATATGTTAGTGTGAGACTAGAATTGAGGCTACCCTTTAGTTCAATTGAAAAAAAAGAAACACTTCACCTGAAAAATATAAGGTATTTTTCTTTGCAGGTGTGTATCTGGAAAATGCTCTGAGCACATGGCAGTTAAAATGAAAGACTGTCTCAATTATCTGTACTACTAGCAGAAAACTAGTAGATTATACAGTACAGAAACGAATGCAAAAAAATTGCAAGTGGTTTACATAATTTTCTGGCGGTAGATTCACCTTCTTAATTATGTTATCACTCATTTGTGGATAATAAAGAACATTATAAACTGATGAACAAAAAGATAGATACAGAGACAGTAAAGCATCAAACGGACTGTCAAATTACAGCAGGAAGGTTAGGGAGAGGTGGGGTACATAAGAGATCAACCAGAGGACTTGTATGCATGCATATAAGCATAACCAATGGACACAAGACACTGGGGGTTTGGGGTATGCCTGGGGGGGAGCAATGCGAAGATATGAATATATGTAACACAATAAAAAAAATTATGTTTGTCATTAAACTTGAGTTTCTGGAATATTCATTAATTGGAAAGTAGCTTCATCTATAACATGCCAGGAGGAGGAGGAGGAGGAAGAGCAGAACAACTATTTCCAATGTGCCTGTTCTGTGCCAAGAATAAACTAGTTACTTGAAAGAAAACCTATGCACCTACCAACATCATATTCCCAGAATCTCCATCACCTAGATTTCAGTCGTGTTAGTTTTACCATATTTGCTTAACCTATCCTTTATTGCTTAAGTATTTTAAATTAAATTATAAACATTCTTCTATTTTTCCCTTAATAATTTTATATTCATCTCTTTAATAAAGGGAAATTTTCCTCAAAAAATGACCAACTAGCACATAAAGTAAATTAGCAACAAATACCCTAATAACAATCTCACACAGCCCATATCCACAATTGTTGGATTTCCCCAAAATAGTTTTTTTAAGTGAGGTGTTTTTTTTTTTCAAACAAGTGTTTATATGTCATATAGGTCTTTTTAATCTCTCTTAATGGAGAGTATCATCCCTCACGGACACAATTTGGTAGCATATTTTCATCATAGAGAAGTTTAAAATTGCAGTCCAGAACATTGAAAAGCTCTCCTATGGCTGCACTCCACAGGATACGCTCCTATGCTTGTATTCTAAATTTGTATTATAGACATTTCAATCACATAAAATTTTAAGAGAACTAGAATACAACTCTATCACTAAGCTACAACAGCCATTCACTTTCTGCCATTCTTGTTTTATTTATCTATTGCACAGCCTTTACAATGCTATGATTTATTTAAAAAAAACATTTTTAATATATTTCATTGATTTTTTACAGAGAGGAAGGGAGAGGGATAGAGAGTTAGAAACATCATGAGAGAAAGACATCGATCAGCCACCTCCTGCACACCCCCTACGGGGGATGTGCCCGCAACCGGAATCGAACCTGGGACCTTTCAGTCCACAGGCCAAAGCTCTATCCACTGAGCCAAACCGGTTTTGGCTACATTGCTATAATTTAGAGGAACATATCAGGTTGCTTCCCTCCACACTAACCTAGGCACATATAACAATACTAATGATGATCATGATGTTGATTATTTGATAGCCAGTTTATTTTCTATCCTAGAGTTTTATCAGAAGAATCTTGTTTTCTGCTACTTGACTATCACCTAAAATGGAGCCTGATTACCACACAGTGAATGTTCAGTAGCTTTTAAAAATAAATGCAAGGACAATGAAATATCTTGAGCATAAAGAGACCACTTAGAGCAGGGCCTGGAATTAAGTGCCAGCTCTCAGCCAGATAGCTGTAAACAGATCCCATTATTTAAGTACAGTTACTTACTGTGACTACCACTGTGCTAAAGAACGCTGGCAGCATTAGTCTCTCAAACCCTCAAATTACTTAATAAGTTCCAGCGAAAATATGAGCATATTCATCTCAAAGGGTAGAAAGTTGGATGAACAATGAGATGGAATTTTTCATCACTCAGATTCTGTTTTTAATCAGAGATGGGGATGGTATCTAGTGTTGCTTACACTCTGGGAAAGAGCTTTGCACAGAACAATTGGGAAAGTTTTTTAGAATTTCAAATGCTATTCTACTTCATGATCATCTTAGGATAACAAATCAGGACAAACCAAGGCATAAATAATCACTAGAATATTGTTGGTGATTGTGAAAAATGCATAATAAGAGAATAGCTAGATGTAGGTGTAGGCAAGCATACTACGAATATCTGTGGAGCAGATATTTTTCAAATCAGGCATGCAATTACGCTCATTAATTTTAACAATGAGGTAAACCTGGTCTAATATTATGGAATGATCTCCAAGAGAGAAAATGTTATAAGAAAAAATCAAGCTAGACTAAGAAGACAATAGTTACTGTCCCATATGTGTTAAACATGAAAATTTCTCGAGCAGGCATGCCTAATGGTTAATTCTGAGGGAAGTACTTAGGTTTTGAGAGCAGTAATAAGGTAAAGGGACATTCTTAGACTGTATTACCGGATTTTTCTGCTAGGAAATATATAAAGTATTAATTTTCCTTAGTCAAAGACCAACGGGAACACATCTGTGGTTAAAATATGAGGTTTGTTGTTCACTGTAGTGAGGGAGAATAAGATGATAGAACCAGAGAACATCTCAGTAAGAGGATGATAAAAGGGATTTAATGGCATGGTACTTGGGTGATTTCAGAAAGCACTCAGAGAGGGAAGCAGAATTTGCTCTGGTTTGGATGTTGCCGGGAAGCAGGGAGATTTCTATGATTGGATATCTCAATAAACCTTCAATAGAAGGAAAGAACAGTAGATGAAGCTACTGTAATTAGTAAAGAAGCATCACTCATATTAACCAGTAGAGAGGGATGTTTGATCCTTTTTTTTTTTTTTTGCAATATGGACAATCTTCGTGTTTTTGTCTGTACTCAGGCATGACCACTGAATGGTCTTATTTTTGTTTTGATCCATTATGCTAACAAGGTGGCCTTGTCTGCTATTGATGTTCTAAGAAATAATTCAATGAGAGAACACTAAGGCCTTGCTATGAGTGCCAAGCGGCTCCTAGCAACAACAAGGCTTAGTTGATATTATTAGACCCAACTCCTGGATGTCAGGGCTGCTTTGCTCTTTCTCAATCCCACTTCCCTTTAGCCAAGGACAGACAACACCGGTCTCAGAATATTTATCCATAATGTCCATATTTTTCCATTGTCAAGATTTTTATCATCAGAAATTTGTTTAGAGAATGGTGTCTATAGTTGGATGAGGATTGACTTTTCCTGCTTCTTTTGTTGCTAGCATGTAGGATCATTTAATATGACAATGGCTATAGAGCAGCATATAAGAATCAGGACAGCCCAGGCTGGTTTGGCTCAGTGGATAGAGTATCAGCCTTTGGACTGAAGGGTCCTGGGTTTGATTCCAGTCAAGGGCACATGCCCAGGTTGCAGGCTCGATCCCTGGTAGGGGATATGCAAGAGGCAGCCAATCAATGATTCTCATCATTGATGTCTCTCTCTCTCTTTCTCCCTCCCTCTTTTTCTCTCTGCAATCAATAAAAAATATATATATAAATAAAATAAAATAAAAAGAATCAAGACAGAATATGTCAACCAAATATAACACAAGCAATTACCAGGAAGAAAAATGATGATTAGAACTTGAACAAATTCTTAAAGTTATACTGGTAAATGAATTCAGTTAAGTAGCAGGATACAAAATTAATATTCAGAAATCACTTTCATTTTTATATATCAATAAGCAATTATAAGAAAGGGAAACTAAAAAAACAAATTCCATTTACAATTGCATCCAAAAAGTACCTAGGAATAAATTTAATAAGGAAGTAAAAGACCTGTACTCAGAAAATTATAAAGCACTGAAGAAATTGAAGAAGATACAACTACATGGAAGTATATACTCTGTTCATGGATAGGAATAATTAGCATCATTACCATCTATAGATTCAATGCAATTCCTATCAAAATACCAATGGCATATTTCGCAGAACTAGAAAAAAATTCATCCAAAAATTTATATGGAGCCACACCCAACCTGAATAGCCTCAGTAATATTGAAAGAAAGAAGACAAAGCTAGAATTATCACATCATCTGATATCAAACTATATTACAAGGATATAATAATCAAAACAGTATAGTACTGAGTAAAAACATATAGATCAAAGGAACAGAATGAAAAGCGCAGAAAAAACCCATGCCTATATCATCAATATTTGACAAAAGAAGCAAGAACATACAATGGGGAAAAAACAATTTATTCAATAAATGGTACTGGAAAAATTGGACAGATACATTCAAAAAATTAAGCTAGATCACCTTCTTACACCATATACAAGAATAAATTCAAAATGGACTAAAGACTTAAATTGACGATTGGAAACCATAAAAAAATTCTAAAAGAAAACATAGGCAGTAAAATCTCTAACATTTCTCTCAGCAATATTTCTTCTGATATATCTCCTTGGGCAAGGGAAAGAAAAGAAAATATAAACAAATGGGACTACACCAAATTAAAAAGTTCTTGCACAGCAAAGGGAACCATCAATGAAATGAAAAGGCCATCCACAGAATGGAAGAAGATATTCACCAATGGTAATTGTGATAAGGGGTTAATATAAAAAAATTATAAAGAATACCCTTTATGGCACTGGCCGATTTGGCTCAGTGGATAGAGCATTGGCCTGTGGATTCAAGGGTCCCAAGTTCGATTCCAGTCAAAGACATGTACCTTGGTCACAGGCACATCCCCAACAGAGGGTGTGCAGGAGGCAGCTGGTTGAAGTTTCTTTTTCATTGATGAGTCTGACTCTTTGTCCCTATCCCTTCCTCTCTGTAAAAAATCAATAAAATATTTTTTTAAAAAGAATTCCCTTTTTGGTTTGGCTCAGTGGATAGAGCATCAGCCTGCGGACTGAACGGTCCCTAGTCAAGGGCACATGCCCAGATTGTGGGCTCAAGCCCCAGTATGGGACGTGTAAGAGGCAACCGATCAATGATTCTCATCGTTGATGTTTCTATCTCTCTTTCCCTCTCCCTTCCTCTCTGAAATCAATAAATATATATATTTAAAAATTATAAAGAATGTATACTACTCAATGCAAAAACAACCACCAAATAATTCAATAAAAAATTGGGCAGAGGACCTGAATAGAAGCTTCTCCAAAGAGGACATACAGATGACCAACAGACATATGAAAAGATGCCCAACATCACTATTAGAGAAATGCAAATTAAAACCACAATGCGATATCACCTCACACCCATCAGAACGGCTATGTTCAATAAATCAACAACCAGTGTTGGTGGGGACATGGAGGAAAGGGAACCCTTGTCCCCTGCTGGTGAGAATGCAGACTGGAGCAGCCACTATGAAAAACAATATGGAGGGTCCTCAAAATGTTAAAAAATGGAACCGCCTTATGACCCAGTCATTCCACTTCTGGGAATATATCCCCCCAAAAAAATCTAAAACACTAACTCAAAAGAACATATGCAGCCCTGTGTTCATAGCAGTGTTATTTAGAATAGCCCAGATTCGGAAGCAACCCAAGTGCCCATTAACGGATGAATAGATATAAAAGCTGTAGCACACATGTATAATGGAATATGACTCAGTCATAAAAAGAATGAAATCTTACCATTTGCGACAGCGCGGGCATGCCTAGAGAGTATTTTGCTATGATAAGTTAGTCAGAGAAAGACAAATACCATATGATTTCACTTACATGTGAAATCTAAAGAACAAAATAAACATTTTTCCATTATGCTCTTGATATTATTCATGCCTGTTGTGTTTGTGTGGTAGAAATATATAGTGCTATATTTCACATTTTTTTCTCAAGTCTGATTGCAGTGACATCACGTTGGAAATTTGACATTAATCATAGTAGGAAATATTGGCCAATACTATAGTCAATATCTAAACACACCACAGGCGTAGGGTTTAAACTACTCTAGCAGTTTGGAGAGGGAAAAACCATGTTCATTGTCAGCTGCCATTCTCAAATTGGCCTGCTATGTTTTCCTCTGAATATCTGCTGGCTATTTGTTGTTCTTCTGTCCTAGGGCATTCAGATGCTGTGACATTATTTCCTCCTTTTATTGTCACACAGACGCCAAGAGGTCCTGTGGGTGTTGGTGGTTAGTCTCCACCCACGTGTATTTTAAGGTATGTCAGAAAATCTTGTCATCATGTTTTATTGCAAATGTTGTTGATAGTAATTTTTGGTTTTTCTATCTAGTTGTTCTGTGTGCTTTTAAGTGGACATTAAAAGAGACTGATAAACTGCCTTACCACCACCATTTCTGACTCTACCACCTAGATTTCAGTCCTGTTAATTTTACCATATTTACTACATCTTTTTAAAGTATTTAAAAGCAAATAATCATAGCTAGCCTTTCAATTTCCTCTGAAATACAGTGTCCCAAAAATGTATACACACTTTGATTATTAATTCCAGTGGGTTAAATCTGAAAAGAAACATTGGGATTCATTATTATTCAAAGTGTGTATACATTTTTGGGACACCCTATGTTTTAGCATATTTCTCTTTAATAAAAGAACACTTTTTCTCAACAAAAATCACCACACTATTAACACAACTGAAAAAATTAACAATTTCCCAATATTATCATCTCACACTCAGTACCTATATGGAGTCCTTTCTTTGTCCTCATGATAGTTTTTAAAATTGGGATATTTTCAAACCAATGTCACATGTTGCATAGTCTTTAAAGGATCTATTAATAAAGGATGACCTATATATCACAAATAGTTTTCCCTTCATTTTCAGATTGTGATGTCCTTTTATTTATTGTTCAAGGTATTACAAATAGTCATACATATATCTCCTTTTTTCCCATATTGACCTCCTCCTGGACTCCCCTTCCCCTTAGCACTTGCCCTCACCCCCCCTCCAGTGTCTTGCACTTATTGGTTGTGCTTATATGCATGCATACAAATACTTCAGTTGATCTCTTACATTCTTATGGAATTAAAAGCCAATGCATTTTATTCTCCCATATTTCTGAAAGTTACTATCCAGAAAAGATAAAAGCATTGAAAAATTATCCTCTAACTGTGTTCCATAACTGTACTCGATTCCTCATAGGGTATGCCATTATACTTTTTATTAAACATTTCAAAAAACTATAGGGAAAATAATATATAATGAAACCCCTTGTATCTATCAGTTATCTTCAATAATCATTGACTTACTGCCCTTCTTGTTTTCATGAATTCCTTTATACTCCCTTCAAAATAACTATAATTAAAAATGTTGGTTCAGCTGGTGTGGCTTAGCAGTTGAGCCTCAAACCAGGAACCAGGAGATCATGGGTTTGATTCCTGGTCAGAGCACATACGTGGGTTGTGGGCTTGGTCCCAGTGGAGCGGGTGCAGGAGGTAGCCAATTAATGATATTTCTCTCATTGATATTTCTGTCGCTCTGCCCCTCTCCCTTCCTTTCGCTCTAAAAAAAAATCAATAAAAACCTATATTTAAAACTGTTGGATTACATCTTCACTACTGTCCTAGGCAGATGTCACATAATAATGATGACACCATCCAAGGGAAACATGTCACAATACATGAAGCCATACCTTGTGACTGGCACTAGAAATACAGCAAAAAGCAAAAACAAGAGGTGGGGGTCACATCTGTTGCCAACGTTACACTGAGAAATGGTTACACCTACCAACTGTAAAAAGATATTTTGGAGGCAAATGTGAACATTTATATAGGTTTACATTTGAGGTGGCATTATGAAATTTTGTTGACCATCATAATGGATTTTTCCAAGAAAAATACCTTTAATTTCTAAAGATGCATTTTGAAGTACTTGGTTGTGAAATATCAGGAAGCTAGGGCTTGGTTTAAACACTCCACTAGGGGTCCCTTAACTCCACTTCCAGATAAATTAGGCCCTTTCCTCACTTCCCTCTCTCACTCTCAGAAGATCCTGTAATTCTGGTTTTTGCCTCCACAGGGCAATCCAACACAAAGAAGATAAGATTTTTCTGGAGATGGTGGTCAAGTCAAGTTGCAGCAAGGTCATGTGTCTGTTTGTGCCTAAATATGGGTCTGAGATTTGAGGGCAGGGCTCAAAGCCCTCATGATTCAACTCTCAGGAAATTATCTTGTTTTGATTTTTAGTTTAAAAAGTTATTCTTTGAGTCAACAATACCACATCATGGTTTAGAATTCAAGAAGTTACCTAGGATAGATGACAAATGATTTCCCAAATTCTCATCTCCCATTTGCCTTCCCCAAGAGCAGGTAACAACTGTTATTAGATAACTTATGTATCATCCCAGAGGTATTTTATATATGAGTTAGAAACATTGATGAGAGAGAGACATCGATCAGCCACCTCCTGCACGCCCCCTACTGGGGATGTGCCCGCAACCAAGATACATGTCCCTGACCGGAATCGAACCCGGGACCCTTCAGTCCGCAGGCCGACGCTCTATCCACTGAGCCAAACCAGTTTCGGCTTCCCCCTCTGTTTAAAAAAATATATGTTATTGATTTCAGAGAGGAAAGGAAAGGAGAGAGAGAAACATCAATGAAGAGATAGGATTATCGATCTGCTGCCTCCTGCATGTCCCCCACTGGGGATGGACCCTGAAACTCTGGTCATGTGCCCTGACTCGGAATTGAACTGTGATCTCTGGTTCATAGGTCGATGCTCCACCATTGAGCCACACCGGCTTCCCCCCGACCCCCACTTTTAATACAAACGTGATAGAAAACACTGTACATGGCTTTGCACCTTCCCTTTGTTGTTGTGATATACCACAGAGATGACACAGACCCAGAGACAACAGCAGAGCTGGGGCAAAGGGATTCTGCCAAGGCCATCCTGAGTTTAAAATGATGTGCTCAGTCAGTCAACACCAGTAAGTACAAACTTTGGCCCGCCAAAAGTTAGGGAGAGAGGCAAAGGACAGGAACCACACAGACTACACTAACCTCCGGAAAACAAAATGCCGCAGGGGTGGTGGTGTTCAAAGTTATTATTAGCACATCAGAGAGTATTCACTGGCCCAAAGGTCATATAACCCAATTAGAGACTTCAAAAACACACTGTTTACACTTACCAGACATTTTGGGATAGTCCTCTGTCCCTTTCTCTCGTCCACATTCCTTGTGTCCTTCCTTTAGACTCCCATGGTAGTCTGTACAGACTTATGCTTCAAAGTCTACAGTTCCCTTTTTATTATGTATCTGCCTCTAACACAAGATTGTGAAATCCATGATTATGGCAGATCTTGTTTCATTGGCCTTTTCTAGTATATATGCAGAGGAATTCTTCTGGAAATATGGTGGGGATATTTGAGCATTTGCTAAAGAAATTTCTAGAAACCACAGACAGGAAAAATACTCACTTCCAAAAGGGACTTGATATAGTGGATGCTATTTTGTAGGCACCATTTGTTGACTTGAGAGATCAGATTCCAAGCAAACTCCTAGGCAACTGGGAGAATCTCATTAACAAAAAAGTTTTAGAAGCTCTACCTAGTATCTAGCAAAATTCTTTGTTTTTAATATATTATATTGATTTTTTTACAGGGAGGAAAGGAGAGGGACAGAGAGCCAGAATCATCGATGAGAGAGAGACACCAATCAGCCGCCTCCTGCACACCCCCCACTTGGGAGGTGCCCACAACCAAGGTACGTGCCCGAGACCGGAATCGAACCCAGGACCTCTCAGTCCGCAGGACGACGCTCTATCCACTGAGCCAAACTGGTTTCGGCTCTACCAAAATTCTTACTACAAAGCCTCACTTAGCGTTTCCAATATCACTTCAATCATTCCTGAAATATGACTGTGGGGATTATAAGACCAAAGTATTTCTTAACAGTTTAATTCATAATGTATCATCTTTTTTCTCAAATAAGATCAGTTAAAATTTTCTATAATTACTAAAAATACAAAAGTACATTATGTGCAATGCTATTTTAAAAAATTAATTCAAAAATGTTGTTAAAATTAAAAGTTTTAAAACTAAGAATGAAATATAAATAATAAACTTAGTTGATTTTCCTTTTACTACGCACTCTGTAAATGTTCTATCATTTCATCTTTATAACTGCTCTTCTAAACTTTGTGTGCCTCTGAAGTCATTTTGGTTGTCTCATTTGCCCGAGTGCCACTCTAGAAACCATAAACTTCGACAAAAGAGCAAGCTCTTTGAAATTATAGAGACTTGTGCTTTAATCTTAAAACTTGCCATCCACTATCCAACATTTTAAGCTACAGTAGGCCCTCACTTAATGTCACCAATTGTTTCTGTGACTTGAAATGAAATGACCTATTATGAAACCAGTCTTACCACAGGCTGTTTACCATTGGTTTAAACAACGTATAAGTTCCTATGATATCTCATCAACATTATAACAAAGCAATGTTGAATAAAATGATGTTATTTGAAGAAATGGAGAGCAATTTCAGAGGAGGCATAATTTGGCTTAGGTTTTCAAAGCTGTTTGCTGTGATGAGGCTAAACATTAAGTTACAGGAAGGTAAACCAGTAAAGATGTTATTGCAACAATCCAGGCAACAAATTTTAGTGGCTTAGAGTCAAGTGGTAGCAGGAGAGGTGGCAAAAATGTTCACATTCTTAACATATTTAAGATGTGGACAGAGTAGGATTTCTGGATGGATTAATGCAAAGATTGACCCCAGTATTTTTAAGTGAGCACCTACAAGCATAATTTTAATGTTAATGTTAATTTTAATGTTAATGTTAATGTTGATGTTAATGTTAATGTTAATGTTAATTTTAATGTTAATGTTAACTGAGATGAGGACTAAATAGATGAAGTGAGTGGGATGAAATGGGAATATTTATTTTCACAGTTAAAAATGAAATATCAATTAGGCATCCATTAAATATCAATTAGACTTGCAGAGTGCACAGCAGGCAACAGACTCTGGCATTTACACTGGATAACTAAACTGGAGAGAGAAGAGAGTAGAGATGGCATATAAGGCCACAATATTGGATGAACTCACCAGGGGGATGAGTGTAGGTAGAAGAGAGAAGAGGACCCAGGATTGAGTTCTAAGGCACATCAATTCTAACAGGTCACAAGGAAAGGTAAACCTGCCACAAACAATGAGGAATTATAGCCAATGAAGTCAGAGAACCACCAGAAAATTTTTGTCCTGGAGCTCAGGTGTGTATATGGCTTGGCAACTTGACTGGACCACGTTGTTGCCAAATATTAGCCTAAACCAGTGTTTCTCAACCTTCCTAAGGCCGCGACCCTTGCATACAGTTCCTCATGTGGTGGTGACCCCCAACCATGAAATTTTGCTACTGTTATGCATCGTGATGTCAATATCTGCATTTTCCAATGGTCTTAGGCGACCCCTGTGAAAGGGTCATTCGACCCCAAAGGGGTCTCGACCCACAGGTTGAGAACCGCCGGCCTAAATCTTATTTCAAGGTGGGTCTTTGAGGATGTTTCTGGATAAAATTAACACTTGAATCCATGGACTCACTGAAGCAGTCTACCCTCCCCAGGATGGGTGGTCATCAACCAATCCCTTGAGAAACTGAATAGAATGAAAAGGTGGAAAAATTTAGCCCTTCCTGTCTGAAATACTGAGCTGAGACATGGATCTTCTTCTGCCTTCTGCATTATGGATTTTCAGGTATTCGGACCCCCAATGGAGTCTACATCACTGGCTTCTCTGGTTCTTGAGCCTTTGTACTTGAACTTACAACATGGGCTTTCCTGGGACTCCAGCTTGGAGACATCAGCAGCTCCAGGGACTTCTCCGTCTCCACAATGGCATGAGCCACTTCCTTGGAATAATCCCCTTCCTGTGTATACATCTCCTATCAGTTGTGTTTCTCCAGAGAACCCCGAATAATACACGAGGGAAGGACTTCTAGGTGGAGGAGTGATCGACTCAGTGCAAAAATTATGAATGGGTCGTGAAGGAGAGGATGTGAG
>JAAGEH010000137.1:437171-459004 GCA_011751065.1 Lasiurus cinereus | reverse complement strand
GAACTGCATCGGGGCTTTGAAGGCAGACAGACCTAGGGGTGAAAACTTCCTGCATCTAAAACGCTTCTACAAATACCTGGCAGGTTTAATTTATCCGTGGCATTCTTAGAGATACTAATGCAGCATTGCATGTTTTGACTTCTATGCTATGTCTTTGACAAACTGCAAAATACAGTGTTGATGTTTATCAACACTTAAGAGCTGTTAGCCTGTATTTGCTCTATTTTATTCAGAAATATTTGAATCGCCAAAATATCTTCAATGTATGCAATGTGTAAAACCTCCAAGCTTTTCTTTTTCTAAATCACAACAGAATATTTTACAGTTATCACTCTGTAAGTTAAGTTTTCAAATTCACATGGGCAGTTCTTGGTATATGTGCTTCTGGAGTTCCGTCTACAAAGGCTAAATGAAAAATAAAAGCAAAAATCCCTTCCTTTTGAAAGAGAAATCCAAAACTTCAGACTAAAACAGTTGACAGGGACGGTAGCAAATGGAATGGTGTCTGTAACCTCCATTCTCCATGAGTTTAATACACAGTTGGGATTTTCTGCTTATAGAGTCATTACATAGCACCCATGCATTACTTATGTGATTGCACTAAAAATGTGCAGATGAATCTTTCAGCTTATACCCCTCCCAGAAAATAGTACAGTGATCAAAGATAATTAATACTTTCAGACATGAGGTAGAAATTTGTTTTCAGCATGTTTTTTTAAAAGGCTAATTTCCCCCCAACTGTACAAGTGCCTATTCTTATCTTTAAAATAAGTTTTAAAAAGACATGTTGGAGTAAATTTTCATTTGAGCCCTACCCGGTTTGGCTCAGTGGATAGAGTGTCGGCCTGCGGACTGAAGGGTCCCAGGTTCGATTCCAGTCAAGGGCATGTACCTTGGTTGCAGGCACATCCCCAGTAAGGGGCGTGCAGGAGGCAGCTGATCGATGTTTCTAACTCTATCCCTCTCCCTTCCTCTCTGTAAAAAAAAAAATGAATAAAAACAATAAAAAAATTTTCATTTGAGATGATTGTAAAGATTTTAACAGTTTTCTATTTAGAGACATCAAACATTGGGGCAGGGGGTAAAGGAGCAGGAACAGCAACTTGTAATGTACCAGCAACATTAGAGGCACCTCCTGGGACAGAAACTTGAAAAGGCTCTGAAGTTCGAGCTACACCTCTCACTTTCCCATTCCGTTGAGTCCAATTGTAAGAAAAAGCAAATTCCTCCATCAATAGTTGCTTACTGGGAAAAGGGAGGTGAAAGTGTGTTTGTGGAGACCGTGGAACTAACAGCTGGCCAGAGTTTTCTTTTCCAGGGTTCCTTTTTTTTTTTTTTTTGGAAGCACCAAACAAAACGGGAAGTATTTTCAGCCTCTTTCCAGTATTGTAATCATCTTTCTGAATGATCGTTGGCCTGTTAGACTGTGAACTCGGAAGACTAGGATCCAGCCTGATTCCTGCCCATCTCCTCGGCAGCTAGAACAGAGCTAAAATTTGGAGACATTTGTCATTGATGCAGAGATTAGAAATGTCTACTACTTGTATATTCTTGGTTTCTTAGCTTCCTATGTTAGCTGAGACAATCTGTTACTCCCTCAGGCTCTCATCTGGCCTCACAGCAGAACTGCATTGGATAATTCACTGATGGCTTTTCCAATAAAGAAGTGGTTAATGAACCACAGTAGACCACCAATAAACATTTGCCGACTAGAGGAATTGATGAAACAATAAAACTATTAATGAGACTTTTTTCCCAGATTTACTTTGAAGGAATCAAGAATGTGAAGCCAGTGGTGAGTGGAATTGTGAAGCACAGCTGAGCTCTTCCATCAAGAACACAGCTCATTCTATGCTTTTGGACTGTTCTTCCCTGTTTATTACAATGACGATTCTCCAGGTTGTTGCATTGCCACTGTATCTGTACAGACTTCTAATTTGGCACTTACGGCCTTTTTTGTGCTTTTATTATTATGTGTCTGTATTTTCCACAGGCTTATAAGACCTTGAGTGCCAGAACCTTGTTTCCTTGGTCTTTTTATATATCTAGCAAACAAGACATCACTTGAAATATGGTAGATATCACTGAAGATTTGGCTAAATAATATTTTGTAATGGCACTGAGTGGTAAACCATTGACCTTCTAATTGGGTGTTAGTACAATAAATGCTCTCTAACATACATGTGGCTTTTGTACATGTGTCACGTGTTTCAAGGCATCTGTGAGATACCAGAAAGCAAAAATTCTTGCTCATATCTATGTCATCTGAGACATGATGTGCCTCCTGATGGTAGTACATTATACCGCCTATGAAATGTATTTGCCAAAATTTTGGACTTAAATGTAACTGTGCCTCTAGATATAAATCCTAATCTGTAGAAAATACAGGGAACAGAGAAACATATGCCAGAGAGATGATAGCAGAATCCAGACTGCAGGAAATTTCTATAGGACACATGTTTCTTCAGTAAATGAATGACCTGGATGAAAGAAAGAAATGGGAGGATGAACCTATAGATTAAAAGAGATTTAAGAGACATATGAGCCAGTTGTAATATATGGATATTTTGGGGTCCTGATTTGACCAAACTATAAAATACATTTATAAGACCGGATAATTTGAAAATTGATTTGATATTTGATATTGGGATAAATGGTGGTGTGATTATGTTGAAAACAAATGAGATTTTATCTTTTATAGATACTTTCTCAAACATTTACAGTTGGTATGTTGTCCAGAATTTGCTGCAAAATAATAAGTCTAGATGTTAAATGCATTGAAGATATTGATGAAACAAGATTGACCTTTACTTGATAATTGTTGAAGTTGGGTGATGGTTAAATGATGCTTCATTATATGTTTCTCTCTACTTTTATATGTTTGACAGTTTCCATAATAAAAAAAAAGTGGATTTAAAAAGTTATCAGTATTCTTATTAAAGCTAATATATAAGACATGGGGTGAGGAGGAGAAAAAGAGGAAACTTTTTTTAGATTGTTTAGAAAATGTTGGCTCTGGAGTGAAGCTTCTGGTCCAAGAGGTCAAATGCTGGAAAAGAGAGGGGCAACATACCCTGGAGTGGCTAGTATTTCCCTTGCTACAGACAATAGGAGGTGTTGTTATTTTTTCCCCTCTAATTTGGCTCATTAAAATAGGAAGAGTTCAATTTTTATCTATACCTATTAGAGGATAGGAACAGATTCTCATGTTCTGTTAAGCAGGATTGTTGATAACACAGTCCAGTTCATATAAAATGTGAAAAATCAAAGGTGTGGGGTCTCCAGGGAGCAAGTTATAGAATTTTACACAAACCCACAAATACCCTTTTTGAATAGTTCTTTTAGGGAAATAGTGGCTGCAGACTTATTAGTTGCACATTTATTAACTTTAAAGTTATATATGGCCGAGACCGGTTTGGCTCAGTGGATTTAGCGTCGGCCTGCGGACTGAAAGGTCCCGGGTTCGATCCCGGTCAGGGGCATGTACCTTGCTTGCGGGCACATGCCCAGTAGGGGGCGTGCAGGAGGCAGCTGATCGATGTCTCTCTCTCAACGATGTTTCTGACTTTCTATCCCTCTCCCTTCCTCTCTGTGAAAAATCAATAAAATATATTTTTTAAAAAGTTATATATGAAGGTAGGTATATATCCTGTCTAATAAAAAAGAAATATGCAAATTGGCCATCACTCTAACACACAAGATGGCTGCCCCCATGTGGACACAATATGCCACCACAAGATGGCCAGCAGGAGAGGGCAGTTGGGAGGGACCAGGCCTTCAAGGGAGGGCAGTTGTGGGCAATCAGGCCAACAGGGGAGGGCAGTTAGGGGTGACCAGGCTGACAGAGGAGGGAAGTTGGGGGCGACTGGGCCTTTAGGGAAGAGTAGTTGGAGGGACCCAGGCCTGCAGAGGAGAGCAGTTGTGGGGGGACCAGGCCTACAGGGGAAGGCAGTTAGGGGTGACCAGGCCTGCAGGGGAGGGCAGTTAAGGGCAAACAGGCTGACAGGGGAGCAGTTAGGCATCAATCACACTGGCAGGGAAAGTGGTTAGGGGTGATCAAGCTGTCAGGAAGAAACGGTTAGGAGCAATCAGGAAGGCAGGCAGGCAGGCAAGCAGTTGGGAGCCAGCAGTCGTGGATTGTGAGAGGGCAGCTGGACATCCCTCAATGGGTCCCAGATTGGAGAGGGTGCAGGCTGGGCTGAGGGACACGCCCCTGTGCAAGAATGTCATGCACCGGGTCTCTAATAAAACAGGAAAGTAAGTAATCAATATTTCTTACTGCACTGAACCATTTTCTGTTTCATACCATACCTATTCCTTCAGTTTTGAACTGTGCTTAGAATTCTGTAAAGGCCAAAACCTTCTAGAACAGAGTCAGTGAAACTTTGCTGAAGTCAACAGTTACGGGGAACTATCCTAACATTTTACATAGGTCAAGAAGAAGCAGGCACAAAGTGAAAAGAACATCGGAGGCCCCTTCCAGGGAAGATGAAGATGTCTGTTCCACTCCTGCTTTCTAAGTGAGTCCAAATCCAAAGAGCAAGAAGTTCCTGGACAAGGGAAGATGAAAGGTTTACCTCCAAGCCCTTTACTGCCTTCAGTTTGACAGAACTTTCACTTCCAAGGTTCCCTTGTTAAGAACAGAAAACTTTTCATTAATCTTTCCCTAGAAGTTGTTTTTCAGCTTGAGTTTACAATAAGTTTAACAGATTTTTGTTTAACTTGGAGGCAAACAAATCCAGGTGAACAGAACTGTAGGTGGTGGCTGTAAGTTAAAACAAATAGTGCTTTGGACTCCAACAGGCCCTGGCTCAAAATTGGCTTGACCATCGACTAGCTGTGTGGTCTCTGCTAAGTTACTTCATTTCTCCAATCTTCAATTTTGTCCTCTGTAAAATGGGGATAATCGTAGCCCCTACCTTTGTTAACAACACTGCTTTTGAGAAGCACTTTTTGATCTCCTAGAGCTGTGGTCCGCAAACTGTGGCTTGTGAGCCACATGCGGCTCTTTGGCCCCTTGAGTGTGTCTCTTCCATAAAATACCACGGCCCTAGTTCAGGCAGGCCAAGTTCGGGGCAAGTCTATTTTGAAGAAGTGGCGTTAGAAGTTTAAGTTTAAAAAAAATTGGCTCTCAAAAGAAATTTCTATCGTTGTACTGTTGATATTTGGCTCTGTGGACTAATGAATTTGCCGGCCACTGTCTAGGGTAAGATATACTCTTGTGTTGCCAGGTGTCCCACTGCTTTATTTCATAGTTCTTATAAAAATTATACTTACTAGCCTGAATGCCTCTACCTTCTAAACTCTGAGTTTCTGTGGCTTAGAGACCCAGACTAGCACAGAGCCTGGAATATGGTATCCCACAGCTGAAAGGTCTCATCATGTGTATTATTATATAAAAGATTGTCATACCTTTTACTTGTCAAAAATACAACTCCATTATTTTACCAGATGTTTGTGTACTCTAAAATGAGAAGAAATGAGATACCATAACACCATGTCTGTACTCAAATTTATTTTTATTGGAAAGAATATTTTGTCTATAAATTATGTTTCCATTTTTCTCAAAAACTTCCAGTGCCAATGATGCCTAACTTCTTAACTTCATAAAGTACTGTAAGATAATTTCTCAGGTACTGAACTGGCCCCACAGCTGCATTTGATAATTCACTGAAGGCTTTCCAAATACAAATGACTTAAAGATATGGTAAGCTCTCAATACCTATTCAGTTTAAGAACTGTTGAATAAATACAAGTATGATAAATATTTTATTTTATGAGTAAAAAACATAGATAGCAATCAGGATTATATGATAACAAAGAAGATAAGACAAGGCCAAGACCTGAGTGATTTGACTGATAAAGACACAATGAACTACTTCTGGATTTAGACAGTTTATTACTTATACTAAAGGCCTTGTGCACAAAATTCATGCACTGGGTGGGGGTAGGGTCCCTCAGCCCAGCCTGCACCCTCTACGATCTGGGACTCCTCAGGTGATGTCTGACTGCCAGTTTAGGCCTGATCCCTAAACTGGCAATCAGACATCCCTCTCACAATCCAGAACTGCTGGCTTCTAACTGCTCACCTGCCTGCCTGATTGCCCCTAATCACTTCTTCCTGCCAGCCTGATCACCCCCTGACTGCTCCCCGGAAGGCCAGATTAACACTCCCAACTGCCCTCCCCTGCTGGCCTGATCTCACCCCCAACTACCCTTCCCTGCCAACCTGATTGCCCCTAACTGCCTCTGCCTGCCTGATCACCCCTAACTGCCCTCCCCTGCAGGCCTGTTCTCATCTCCAACTTCCCTCCTCTGCCAACCAATTTAGTTCTGATTGGTCGGTTTCTATGCCAGTCAACGTCAAAAGCTCTGCCTCCTAGGCAGCCATTGGTTCCTCACAGTTAACCCGGATTTTGTTCTGATTGGTTAGTTTCTATGCCAGTCAGTGTCAAAAGCTCTGCCTCCTAGGCAGCCATTGGCTCCTCACACTTCACCCAGATTTGGTTCTGATTGGTCAGTTTCTATGTCAGTCAGAAAGGCAGGTCTAATCAGGCCTGGAGAGAAATGGAGGTGTGGCTGCTGGCCAGGCCAGGAGAGAGAGAGGCAAGTGCTGATCAACAGCTGCCACAAAGACTATGGATCAAACCCTGCTCCTCTCTTCAGGCCTCTCTCTCGACCTGATTCACAGCCCCCACAGCAGTCAGTGCTAGGTCACCATGGCAACCCAGCACTGACTGCAGGACTGACTTCCAGTTGGTCAAGCCTCTGGTCATGATGGACCCAGGGTTTTTATATATTAGGATACACAGTACAAAGAAGAATGCGCCAAAGGTGCCAACTTCCTGGGTCCTTATCCCACATATCCTAAAAGACAACACAGAAACAAAAAGGTCTTTATAACTGAAACACAAGTTTTGGGATACTCCATTACTGAGGAGCCAAATCTTGAATACAGTTGAGTGCTTTTATATGCTACAGCTCTATCTGGGGGGAGGGGTCCTCAGGACAGAAAGCCCCCTTCAGAAACTGGTACATTATAAGAAACTGTCTCATAACAACCTCCCAGGGGTGATAAGGCAGTGTGTGGGAGATGGCCTTATAGCAGCTCCTTACAGCCTTTCATCTTCTCACATTCTGGGATGTCACAAGACATTTAAACCAAGACAGCTTAACTAAAGTTCCAGCCTATATGTATACCTGCAAGGGTGCCAGGCCATCATAGAGGAGCCATTTCCCTACAACTCCACTTTCCTTGTACACACCTAGCTAGGAATTCTTTCTATGAACACAGGCTACAGGTTGTGGCCATTCTGAAGATACACAATGGGCCCCATAAAAAAATTGGTTCAGATGTTGAAACTGATGCCACTTACACACCAAGAGGATAATCAAAGATTTATTACTTACATAACAAGGCTTTATGGGGAGAGCAGGACAGACTTCCAAAGCTGCTTTAAAAAATTCCTGAGAGAGCAAGAAAAGGAAACTGGCTTGGATTTTTATTGTGGTTAAAGGGTGGGGCTAAAGTGAGGGTTCCAATGCACAGTCAGGGGCTTGCATGGTTTGAAAACTCCCTTTGGCACCAAAGGAGAGAGCACCCAGGGTTTTTATTAGCTTGCCCAGATGTAGAGCCAAAGGGGAAGAGTGAGCAGTGAGGCTTAAAAGCTGTCAGCAGTGAAACATCAAAAAGAAAATTGGAGACAGACTCTTTATTACAATTCATCCTGGTGTTTGATGGCTAAAATGTGCAATATTTCTTTAATTGAATTGGAACAGGTTTAATAAGCCATTAAGGTACCCTGTGAGGTCTGTAGCCTGAAGTCTGTAAGGAAGGTGAAAGTTCCATCAAATGCCTTGCCCAGGATTGTGTATTCTGAGGAGCTGATTGCCTTACTCACAATGTCTGGAATTCTGAAGGGGATAAGAACTGTCTTGATGAAGCCTTGTATTATATATAGCTTGAGTATATGTAGAGGCATGTGTGACATTGATTTTCTTATTTGTGAGGCAAGAGCTTCCCAGAGTCTATCCAAAAATGAACAGTCTTGTCCAAATGGGTTTGGCTCAGTGGATAGAGTGTTGGACTGCGGACTGAAAGATCCCGGGTTCGATTCCTGTCAAGGGCACATATCTTGGTTGCAGGCAAATCCCAGTAGGGGGCGTGCAGGAGGAAGCTGATTGATGTCTCTCTCTCTCATCGATGTTTCTAACTCTCTATCCCTCTCCCTTCCTCTCTGTAAAAAAACAATAAAATATATATATTTTTTAAATGGACAGTCTTGGATAAGGAATTTATGGACAAACAAGATAACTAGCCCATTGGCAAGGGCCTAGGGTCTAAAATTTGCAGAGGGTGCCAGGGAATCGAGTGCTAAGAGGACTGCCTGCCTGGAGTTTGGACAATTGTGCCTTGAGTTCATTACTTTATCTGAGACATACCGGTTAAGGGATGAAAAGCAGCAATGCTCATGATTATGACAATGTATTCAAAAAGCAGACGAACTCTCATTGATACCCACTCAGTTGATCCCAAGAGGATCCCTAGGTACCCATGAGGCGACCTATTCCAGCCCCAATGGCTTCTGGCAAGGGACTGAGAATAGGGAAAGCCATCCCCACCTGCAAATGTCATATGCCAGAGGACCCAGGTTTTGCTCTATACTATAGCAAAGAGGTTTTGGTGACTGTGATGAGTTTACAGGGTGTTTCTTCCAAAGCCCGAGGCACAATTAGCTGAATGCGAAGGATCACAAGCATAGGGCCTGAGAGAGCCTCTATTTCCAGGAGAGCCCAGTATGTAGCCAGCAATTGCCACTCTAACGACCTACAGGCATACCTTGTTTTATTGTGCTTCACTTGATTGCACTTCACAGATTTTTTTTTTTTTACAAATTGAAAACAAGACCCTTCACCAGCAAAAAAGGTTACAGCTTGCTTTATTGCACTACTCACTTTATTGCAGTGGTCTGGAATCAAACCCACAATATCTCTGAGGTATGCCTGTAGAGCATGGGGCCTAGTAGGACAGTTTCTTGCATCAGAGGTCATGGACAACTTATGGAGATCATGGGTGGTCCTGAGACTCCAAGAGGAATGAAAGGAGATTGCTAAGCCTCTACAGTAAAGGAATTTCTGGGGGGACACTAGTAGAAGTGACATTAATTGAATTACAATTTGAAAAAAAAATCCTAGAGCCTTTTGGGGGGTGTTAAAGGTTGGTTTATTTGCAAGTAACAGCATAAATGGCTAAAGTAAAATTTGTAAGTGAAGAACATGTTGCCTCCAGAACTCAAAGGGGCCTAAAAAACATTGGGCTTGTTTTAATGTAGGTTCTGAGAAGGTCTGTAGCAGTTTCTTGACAGTATCAAAGATAGACATCTCTAATTGCTAATTGGGTGGAGTCAATAATTTCCAAAATATTAGTTATGGGAACCATAAAGAGTCAGACCATAGCATGAAGGCTGAGGTCATCCATTGTGAAGTCCCATTCATTCCTTCCTGGGTGAAAAACAGAGCAAATTAGGCTACTAGATGAAGAAGCAGTCAGAATAATAATCGCTCCTTCTCTATGCAAGTCTTGTATAATGGATATCAATCACTGAAGGCTCTGTTTTAATTTACATTTGTCTGTATTAACTAGATAAAAGGTGTAGAGAATATCCGCGTGGTCCCATTCCTTCAAGCCAGTTTGTACTTGTCAAATATTTCATTTAATTTTGGTTTATGATTACAGAATCATGGAATCCATGCCCACTATTGGCTATTTTAAGACAATGGGTACTATGACCATGGAGAATGTAGTCAAGGCAATAATTATGATGGTTAAGGTAAGGCATACCTATTTGACCTCTATTTCATATTCAATAACTACCCTTAGATCATAAGGGTTGCCAAATTCACTATTCGGGTTTCTCCAGAGAAACAGACCCACAGGATGCTTATGTATTTAGAAGGAGATTTAGAATTAGCTCACACATTATGCAGACTAGTAAATTCAACATCTGCAGTGTGGGCTGACAGCCTAAAGGTGAAGGAAAGCCAATGGTGCAATTCCAATCTGAAGGCTGGCGGCCTGGAGACCCAGAAGACCTGGTGGTACCTTATGAAGTCCGTAGGTCATCTGCTGGAGAATTTTCTCCTGTTGAAAGAGGGATGGGGGAGGTCAGTCTTTTTGTTCTATTTAGACTTCAACTGATTGGATGTGAGCCAATCACATCATGCACGGCATTTTCTTATACAAATTTCACTGATTCAAGTGTTCGTCTCATCTGAAAACATCCTCCAAATTGGCACATAAAATTAACAATCACAAGTCTACCTCTTGTCAACTTGGCACCCATACACATCTTAATTCAAACATAATCACCAAATAAAAACAATATTAGGAGCATCCTTCCACCTAACATGATACAACTATCCTGAATACAACCAAAAACACACTAACCCATTCCACAGAAGAGGATGCAAAGTCTTTAAATGATGTTTTCTCTTGTCCTTGATATCCCATAACCTAAATACTATGATATAAAGTTAACAATATTTAAACACTATGATATAAAATGAATACATCTCATGTTCCATGAGAAGGGGCTAACAGGGAATAAAAGAATATAGATATAGATACAGATATAGATATAGATATAGATATAGATATAGATATAGATATAGATATAGATAGATATAGAGGATATAAATATAGACATAAAAATATTCATAACAATTACAGTCCTCATTTCTGTAACTGCTCACATGGCCACAGCTGATATTTATAGATACCTTCTTCCTCTATTTCATATACCCTTTGCCTTCAATAAACACCTCAACTGGTTATACTTCTTTACCTGTTGCAATGACCTAAACCTTCATTCCTGAAGGTTCTGGACTATTAGTAATCCTGCCTGAATTAGGTTGCTGTAGTTACTATCAACTTTAATCAAAGGTATAGTAATACTAAGAGATGCCCTAAGGCAGAGGTGGGGAACATCCGGCCTATGGGCAGCTGTATAAGGACTGGGAAATCATTTGGTCTGGCCCTGGTCAAGGCATTAGGGGTGAGTTAATTACATGCTTGACCAAATCCAGCAGGCTCATTTTTAAGTTGATAATTTTGTATGGCCCAGGAATGATGTTACAAATATCCAAATGGCCCTTGGCAGGAAAAAGGGTCTCCACCCCTGCCCTAAGGGGACTCCTGTATTCCAGACATGCTTGTTCTTCTCTCCTTTGTGGAATAGCAGTCCAGTTTCTCCCTTGGTAGTCAGGATCCATCGCTCCAGCCAGCACAGTAACTCCCTTCTTTGCCTATTGATTCAGAGGAATAAGGAGTCCAAGATGGACTGGTTGCAGCTTTAACTTTCAGTTCAATCAAATTATTGTTGTGCCTCCTGGAAGAAGAATCAATCTTCCCTTTGGAACTAAGGCCTCTAGGCCAGCAGAGCATATGGTTGCGGGAACAGTAAGCAAAACTCCTGCTAGCGGGTCAATGGGAGTAATAGTGAGCAGTGCTGGTGCCATTTCTGCCCATTGATGTATGAATCCATGAATCTTGGCAATGGGAGAAACAGCATCATATACTGGATGCTGACTCAGAGCATAGACAGCCTCCTGAAGAATCTTGTCCAGCCCTCTCAATTATTGCCAACTTGCTTGCACTGTAACTGAGCCTTCAAAGGGCCAGTCCACAGTTCTATCAAGCCAACAGCTTTACGATGGTAAACCAGTGAATTCCATGAGCAAGAGCCCATTGCTGCACTTATTTTGCTATAAAAATTATCAAAAGCAATGCTATACGGGATACCATGAGGGTGGTAAGGCATTTTGTAAGACCATGGATGGCGGTTTTAGAAAAAACAGGTCATGCAGAGAAAGCATATCTATCTATATCCAGAGTATCTATACCAATAAGAATAAAACACTGGCTGAAACCGGTTTTGCTCAGTGGATAGAGTGCTGGCCTGCAGACTGAGGGGTCCCGGGTTTGGTTCTGGTGAGGGGCATGTACCTTGGTTGCGGGCACATCCCCGATGGGGGTGTACAGGAGGCAGCTGATCGATGTTTCTCTCTCATCGATGTTCCTAGCTCTCTGTCCCTCTCCCTTCCTCTCTAAAAAAAATCAATAAAATATTATTTTTTTTAAAAAGAATAAAACACTGCCTCTTTCATGATGGAGGTTGTCCAATGGAATCAACGTGCCATGAAATAACAGATCACCCTGGGGAATGGTGTCATATCAGGAACTCACTGGCAGTTTTTGCTGTTGCCAGATTGGTCAGTCAGCAGTGGCCATACCCGGTTAGCCTTAATAAATGGAACTCCATGCTGTGGAGTCCTTACATAACCTCTATTCCTGCCACCATGTCTATCTTTGCTCATAAGTCAATTGGATGATAATGGGGTGCCAGGGACAGGGGGGAAAGCTGACTGGTATCCACAGAAGTGGTCATCCTCTCCACTTGACTATTAAAATTTTCCTTTGCTGATGTGACCATTTGATGAGAATTCACATAAGACATAAATGGACCTCCATGTTGTGGAGTCCTTAACTGGGCAGCTGTATAAGGACTGGGAAATAGTAACTTCACGTTTTTGCCCATTCAGAGAGGTCTATTCACACACCTCATCCCAAAATTTCCTTGTCACCAATTTTCCAATCATGTTTCTTCAAAGTCATTTGATGATTCAGCCAAATCATTGGCTTGTGAATTGATAGATTATCACTTATCTAGCCATTTTTTTCTTTTAAGAAAAGTGAACAATCCTGCCCACTGGGAGAATTTCCCTTTGCCACTATCCTTCAGGGGCTATAGTGCTATAGCTGTCCACTTTCAGGTGCACCTGTATAGCCTGCAGAAGCATTAGTACACCACGACTGAGTCTTCTCTTTTTCTGTCAACTGATTGAAGAAACTCCCCATTAGGCTGCGAGAGAGAAGGCAGTGGAGCTGGAGTAAGAGCCATGGGCATTTGGGCCACTTTTTAAAAAGCATGTTTTTTATTGATTTGAAAGGGAGAGAGAGAGACATCAATGAGAGAAAACTTTTGATCTGCCACCTCCTGCATGCCCCCCACCAAGGATAGTGCCTGAAACCCATGCAGGCCTTGATCAGGAATCGAACCAGCGACCTCTCGGTGCATGGGGCGAAGCTGAGCCACACCGGCCAAGGCTTGGGCCATTTTTTTCATATAACTTACTTGTTCCCTCAATACCTGCTGATGCTGGATCATATATATACACCATTTTTATTTTATGACCAAGTATTGCTCTGCATACCAAACTTTATGGTCAGGTGGTTAGCTCAAGTTGCATGGTGACTTGGTGGCCCGTGGTTAGGTATTTACACTTTCCTAAGGCTCAGTAGCAGGCCAATAGCTGTTTCTCAATGCCAAGGGCCTGTGTAATAAATCATCTAACGGTGCCTGACAAAAAGCTCTACATACCATTCCTATCTGTTACTAACCCTTTAGGCACCTTGATCCTGCTAGATCATATGGCCCAAGTGTAGCAAAATAGCTTGTACAGCAGCCTTCTGTTGCAGAGTCTATTGCAGAACCTTCTCTTGTTCGGGGCCCCTCTGAAAAACAGCAGCTTTGGGGGTTATTCAGAAATGGGTCAGAGTAACACACTCAAATGAGAAATATTCTGCCTCCAAAATTCAGAGATGCCCCTTGGGCATTGTGCCTCTTTCTTGGTTAGAGGTTGGGCCAGATGCAACATCTTATCCTTCGCCTTACAAGGGGTACTTCAACATGCCCAATATCACTGGACCCCTAAAAAGTTCACTGATGTAGAAGGCCCTTTAATTTTTGTCAGATTTATTTCCCAGTGTGGCTGTGTTCCCTAAAGCTCCCTTTGCCAGTCAACTGTGTAACTGGCAGTCTGGGGACAATGGCCAGGCTCCTTGCCCTTATGTTCTGGAACTACTCAGCCTTGATTTTGGAGCTCAGTCCTGAATTGTAGATAAATCATCACACCCTATGTGATGTTATATTATCCTACCAGATGGATGTGCTGTATCCAGGTGTTCTTTTCTGGTACTGCAAATTTGATAAGTGTTTTGATTAATTTTATGTGTCCACGTGACTGGTTCACAGGATACCCAGATATGTGGCTAAGTATTATCTCTGGGTGTATCAGTGAGGATATTTCTCAGTGAGATTACCATTTGAATTGGTAGACTAAGTAAAGCATATTACCTTCCCCAATGTGAGTGAACATCTCCAATCTGTTAAGGGTCTGAATAAACAACAACAAAAAAGCAGAAGAAGGGAGAATTTGTCCTCTCTCGGCCTTACTGGTTGAGCTGGGACATCAGACTTCTACTGTCCTTAGACTGAGACTTGTGCCATCAACTCCCCCTAGTATTCAGGTCTTCAGGGGCTCCAGTTTACAGATGGAAGATCATAGAATTTCTTAATCTCTATAATCACTTCATAATAAATGAATGAATAAATTAATTAATATCTTATTCGTTCTGTTTCTCTGGAGATCCCTAACTAATACAGATTTTTATGCGCAGAGTGGTCCTAGAGGAATAAATATTAAGAATGAATTTTCTGAATTGGTCCAGAATTTCTGGAGTTAGCACTCTATACTTGTTAGATTTAAAGGTGCTAATTACTATTTCCAGTAGTACAGAGTACACTGATAGAACGTAGCATGATCTGGCAATAAAGTTATGCAAAATAATATATATTCCTAATTGACCACTTATGAGAAGCAAGGAGCTGGGTGACTGTATTATATACTTTTGAACTTTTTTTTATATTAGTGAATATAATGAGGTAGGCTGGTTGCTCCTAATGTCACTGGATAAAATGGTGAAACAAAAGGGTAGGCTCATGGATTTGAATTCACAGCTCAAGAAACATGTAAATTACCTGAAAGCTTCTAGGTCTGTTCTGAAGGAGACCCTTATCTCCTGCAGCTTCAGGGCTGAGATTGCTGAAAATCAACCACAGAATCTCATCTAGTGATTAGCTAAATTATAACACAAATAGAATTCCTAGCCTCTCAGGGTTCCCACTGTTAAAGTGGGGCATTGAATAGGAAGGAATGGGATCACCCTAGCCAATTTGGCTCAGTGTATAGTGTTGGCCTGTGGACTGAAGTGTCCCGGGTTTGATTCTGGTCAAGGGCACATGCTGGGCTTGTGGGCTAGATCCCCAGTGGGGAGCAAGTAGGAGGCAGCAGATCAATAATTCCCTCTCATCATTGATGTTTCTACCTCTCCTTCTCCCTTCCTCTCTGAAATCAATAAAAATATATTTTTTAAAAAGAGAATGGGATCTTATAAATTAAGGATGGGAATATATGGGAAGATCTTAATAAAATTGGGACAGAAAGCCCCTAAATTCTGATGAGTCTGCTTTGCCAGTGAAAGCAGCTTCCTCGTTTATAATGCAGGTGGGCTCCTTACCTTCAGTGGTAGCAACTTTCCCACTCCCAGTGTACCTGGCCCTTCCATCCCAATCTTAGATATTAACCCTGCCTTGCCTAAGCCTTAGGCCCTAAGGAAACTATAAAATGGCTTCACCCAAGGCAGTTTCCATGCAAGACTCTGATTATCCTCAAGACCTATCCCCACTACCCCTCTTCACTTCTGGGTCTACAGCTAGAATCAAGTATCAGCAGGCCCCTAAAGGTGAGGTATAACATATGACCCCTGAACAAGTGCTACGCTCCAAAAGAATTGAACTGGAATTGAAGTCACTGCCTGGTGGAGCTTATAATGATCCACTGTCATTCTCCAAGATCCATCTGTCATCTGCATAGGCCAAACAGGGAAGTTATATGGTTAGATAGATATATGGATGTGGGTCACCAACAGGGGTTGTAGGTCTTGTGCAATTTGCTACCATATAATGTTTATCTCTACAGAGCCTGAGACTTGAGCATCTAGTCATTCTACTGCCAGTCTCCTCCCTACCTGCCTGCTGGCTTTTGCCTGTGAGTCAATGAACAGGTAATAGGGTTCATTTTGAGTGTTTTCAAGGCAGACACCATGGAAATACACTGTTGAACAGAGTTCCCTTTTCCATGTGCAGTGGTAGTATCCAGTTTTCTTTGGGGCCGCACAGATGCAGTGGCCCAGTACATCAAATTGGCCTTGAACTTAGCTGACCCATCTGCAAACAAGGTTAGGTGTCCTCAGAATCCTTAATTGTACTAGAACCCCCAAGAAGCCCAAGTTATTGGCACAGACCACATACGTGAGACAGTCTCATCTGGAGGGTGACCAGTCACTTGTTCATACAACTGTGAGACTCCCTCATGCCTAGCTTACTTTTTTCCCTGAGTACACCACATCTGTTTAATAATGAATGCTTTTGGGTAATATCCACTTTGTTGGTGTTCTCATTTCTGAGCCATCCCCTGGTAGGAATATCAGGGTATAACAACACTGTCGTTGCTTTGTTAGTCTCTCAGAGTCTATCAGCACCCAATAACAAGGCAGTAATAGTCACTCAAAAAGGGTATATCAGGTAGTCATCTACTTTCCAAGACCCCAGGGAGCACTGCTGCTTGGTGACCAGTTATTTTTGTCACAAGCTTGAGTCTGCATAATTGTCAATTACTGACACTTGTAGCTGAAAGGGCTCCTTAGAGCTGAATGGCCCAAGTGGAAGTTGGTACAGCTTGCTAGATAGTTTCTAGGGCTTGTTGTTCATCGGGGCCATGTTCAACAATGTCTACTTTTGAATGAACAGGTAATAGGGTTCGTAATGTAATGGGCTGAGCAGGGTCGTTATGTGAGGTATGATGTACCTCAAACTGAGTAAGTCTATCAGATGTCGTGCCCCCTTTTTGTTGGCTGGAGTTCTTAAGGTCATCAAATTTTCTTTATCAGGTCCATGGATTGTTCTCTGGGCATCAGTCCACATGGTTACCAAAAACATTACTTGAGTTTCTGAGCACTGATTCTTAGTCGGATTAATCCTCCAGCTCTGGTTACTCACATATTGTATCATCTATCTAAAGCAGTCTGTATGCTGTCCTTAGCCCTTCCAATCAGAATGTCGTCAGTGTAATGTTATTAGATCACCTCTGGTGAGGTTACAGTATTTTCTAGATCTCAGCCTATACGATATGAGAAATCGTGGGAGAGTTTACATCACCTTGTGACAGCACAGTAAATGTATATTTTAATCTGACCCTCACGGAGACAAACTGACTTCCATCATATAGATCCAGTAGAATACTGAAGAAGGCATCAGCAATGTTCAACACTGCACATCAGAATCTGCACATCTGACTTAACTTGGAGTAGTGAACACACAATACAATGTGCTGATGAGAGACTGCAGAATTTTACCCCTGAAACCTATATAATTTTACTAACCAATGTCACCCCAATACATTTAAATACATACATACATACATACATGCATACATAAAATTTTAATCAAATATTTTTTTAAAAAATCATTCAGTCTAAACAATGGTCTCATTCCTGTTCACAGGTTCTAGGGGTAAGATGTGAACATCTCTGGAGAGGGCATCATTCAGCATATCATACTGGCCATGCCCATGGGTGCTCCCAAGCACCACGGGGGCTTGGGTGCTAGGGTCCAATACACCTGGACCAGTGCATAAGACCTTCAGTTCCTCTTAGGGTAAAAGTGACCTCAGCCTTTGTCCTAATCCATTTTGTTCTTAAAGGGAGCAAGGTCTGGATAAAGCAATGATGTTGAAGGTGCTGTATTAACACTAATTTAAACAGCACAAACTCCGGCGAGATCCTTTTGGTCATCTCCTGTTTGTGGACAGTAAAGGCCAAAGCTGACCAGGGATCTCTCCCTGCTACAGTCAGGACCTTTAAGTTTTTTAGTCCTTTAGTGTTTCCTTCTTGGGTGCAATGAGCTGGATGGTTATGTTCCCCCAAAATTTGTATGTTGAAATACTAACCCTCCACTATGATGGTATTTGGAGGTAGAGATTTTGGGGGGGGGTGATTAGGGCATAAGAGTAGAGCCTTCATTAGTATCCTTATAAAATAGACCCCAAAGAGTTTACTTGACCCTTCCACGATGTGCAAACATACCAAGAAGATAGCCATCTATAAACCAGAAAACAGGCTCTTACCAGACTTTCATCTTGGAATTCCCAGCCTTCCAGAACTGCAAGAAATAAATGTCTTATTTAAGCCTATAGCATTTTGTTATAGCAGCTTGAACAGGTTAAGACAACAGCCCATTTATCAATCTTATCTTTGCCAAACCTCCCCCTGGCATAATAGCCAGGTCCTATGGTCTCAAACTTCAATCGTTATTTTTCCTCCTCGTTAACACAAAGGAAAGTTTCCTAATTCTTTCTCCAGGCTTCCATTCTGATAGTTTGTTGACCAGGATCTGGAGGCTATCTCTGAGGCACAAGAGAAGATTTTTATCATCCCTGATAGGATAGAAGTAGCAACTGAACAAACCAGTCAATCTGACCCTGTATGACTATCTGACCACCTGAATGCTCCTGTTCTCCATTTCAACTCCAGCTCAGGTTACAGTGCCCCTAAGGGAAGTCTTAGCTTTCCCTGCTCTCACCCATGTGTTTATCAGATGACAGAAACTCAACTCACACAGACCACGGTTTCATTATGAATCTACAGACCCACTGCCACAGCCCTGATTGGTCTTTACATGTTGTTCTTCCATGCTTATGTCATCAGCCAAAGTCCATGCTGGCTTGGAGCATGAGGTTGGCCTTTAGGTAACACAATGGTTTCCCTCCCTTCTCATCGATCAATGAAAACTAGCCTGGCTCCCTCATCTGCTAGTCAGAGTGGCCAGGCCTCTGTAGTCTCATTGGGCTTTTGCTCAAACCTATGTCTAATTTCCCAAAGGGAACTCTTTGGGGTCTATTTTATAAGGATACTATACTATGGTCATTATAACAGTGGAGCTTAACATACCTCTGAGTAAATGACTACTCTTGATTAGTAGGGAGTGATTTACCTGTGAGTGTGGCCACTCAACACACAGTAATGGTTTTGCTTTTTCAATGCCACAAAAGGCTGAGCAACAACCATGGAATACTTTTTTTAGCTTTATGGTGTCCCCTGCTCTTATCTCTAACAACAACGACTGATGCAACTCATCAGGGTTCTCATGAATAATGGTCAAGGACTAGCTGTCCACCTTGTCACTGAATACTTCAGTAACTAGGTCTGCTACTGCCCACCAAAGTCTTGTTCCACACCTGGCTAGACAACTTGAGGGATCTCACCCATCTTTTTTGTAAAAGGGCATTGTGACCTTATGGGATTGAGTCAATATAAAAGAGGTGCACCTCTTTTACTGTGAGATATATGGCTAACTTTTGTTAGAGTTACAAATTTTCTATCAGAGCCCTAGCCGGTTTGGCTCAGTTGATAGAGCATCAGCCAGGCGACTGAAGGGTCCTGGATTTGATTCTGGTCAAGGCACATGCATGGGTTGTGGGCTCGATCCCCAGTAGGAGGCATGTAGGAGGGGGCAGCCGATCAATGATTCTCTCTCATCATTGATATTTCAATCTCTCTCCCTCTCCCTTCTTCTCTGAAATCAATAAACATATATTTTAAAAACAAAACAACAACAACAATTTTTTTTTCTATCGCTAACATGCTGTTTTAGTTTGTAAAAGACTGCAATTTGTCTTTGACTTACACAGGGATTCAATGAAGTTGACATTATTTCAAGAAACTTTACTTGGCAATCAGCACTTGAAATTTGTTGGGGCTTATCAGTCACTTCTGCTGGTGGGCAGCCAAGGCCACTGAGAATAAGACTTCACATTTGCCAACCCACAAAATATCATTGTAGAGTAAAAGGCTGAATGCCAGAGGAATTTTTTAATACTTTATAAACATTCAAATTTCAAACACGTATCACATTTCAAACCAATTATACATTTTTATAACACAATCATTTTGAACCCTGTCACAAGTTACTTTAACTTTTTTTTTAATTTCTCCCTGTAAAGTTTTCCCACAGTGTAGTAGGTATTTTTTTTTTTATTTTTGAAGACACATAGAACAAAGAGTTTTAACATATGCTTTTCTGGATTTACACGGCAGCTGGAAGCTCAAGGAGTGGGGGAAGGGAGTCGCACAGAGGAGGCAACTTGCACTGTCAGTGTGCCTTTACATCGAATTTTGGTTTTAAGAGGCCATTTACTGGACTTCAACAAATACACTTTGAATAATAATAAAACATCAGTTGAGCAACTGGTTTTGATCCTACTCCTAACTACTTGACCTCCAAATGTTTATCAACAGGTAATACGACTGAACCCTGAAAGTCCTGTCCCCTGACACACAGCCCCTTACTCCTCTCTTCTTGCTCACTTCTTAGGCAAGGTTGCACTACTAGACGTGGGGATTCTTATCTTCCCTAACATGGTCCAGGTAATCCCTTAGTAAGAGGACTCTACTTCCTATTTTGCCCACAACATAGGTGAGAGCATGTGCTACCAGATGCTAGGGAGTCTATCTTCTGCCCTAACCTGGCCTGTGCTGTCCCACATTTTCTAGGAGAACATCATAAACTTTACCAGACTCACATTAGGCTCAGAATTTATCACACTCGCTAATAAAAGCAAGACAAGGACAAGGTCATAGTCTCACAGATACGACCAGAAACGATGCAATAAAACACTTACAGATTGAGACCGTTTATTACTACCTAGATAGTGAAAGGAAGATTAGCCAAAGGTGTCAGAACCTGTGATCTTTGTCTCACACATCATAAAAGATAACACACATAAAAGGGGGCCAGGAGACGACACCACAACTTCTGCGGTAGTTTGTTGCCGAGGAGCCAAATCTAAGGAGCAGCTAAGTGACTTTATACTCAACAGCTCTGTTCTGAGGATCACAGGACAAAAAGCTTTCTATATGCTTAGAACCAAGGACTAAATGAGAAACTGGATCCTGACAGTCTTCTAGGGAAGATAGGACTGGGACTGGGAGATGTAGCTGCAGCAGTTTTGTGCAGGCCTCGCAATCTTATGTCCCATAAGAACGACAAGATGCTCTTATAGGATTCAGATTAGCTGTAGATCACACCTTTGCCTGTATGGATGCATGCAAGGGCATCAGGTTCATTATAACAGGGCCATTCCCTATGGGTAAGAATCAAAGATATAAACCCAGTGATTTATCGAATTACTAAGTATAGTTAGAGCTTTTGCATGTATAATGTGACATATATCCTCATTTTACTCCTCTTTTGGCCATTCATTCAGTTTATTTCACTACTTCCTCTTTCTTTTTTTCTTCCCAGCTCGCCACTTTATACAGACTGCAAATTCAACACCTCTGGTGCTTCGTTGCGCTTTTCGTTTTTTATTGGCCCTCTTAATAGGTGGTGAGCCCTATCTCAGCTAGACTGGATTTATCCTAAAGTCTCTCTTCAGAGACTCTGCAGGAAGATAAGGCAATGTCGGGCAGGGGCCTGGGCTGGGAGTAGCTAACAGGTGGAGGCTGAGAACTCTCTTAGCTTGGTTACTCATCATGCAGTTCCCATGAATCATTTGCAGTTTACTCATAAGAACCATCCGGCTGTGGTGCGATTGTGAACCGGATGTGTTTAGCAGGCCATCTGCTACCGGCTAACACAAGCTGCTGGGGAAAGGGGCTGACGTCCCTGGTGTCTGCCTACAGAGATTTGGAGAGACAGAGAGGTGATGCGCAGCTCAGGCCCATGAGGAATGCCCGGGAAAGGACAGAGTATTTCAAGGTGTCTTTAGCGGGTTTGGCACAGGTTGGGCAATGCCTCTGTTTTGCCCCCGAATCCAAAAAGGGCTCATCATTGCTTGCTGTTAGCTGACTTTTTTACTGCACACACACACACTCA
>JAAGEH010000137.1:390758-422171 GCA_011751065.1 Lasiurus cinereus | reverse complement strand
GAACTGGTGCAAGGATAGGGCATGAGGTGAGGTCTAGTGAGGTTCCATCTTGGGTAATTCCCTGAGCACAGAAGCCAATCACACTAGGCACAGACTTCAGACCCGCACAGTTGTGAGCTAATAAATGAGGGCTGTTATAAGCTTCTTAGTGTGTGGTCATTTGTGCCACGCCAACAGAACTCTTACATAGATTCGGGTTCCTGGATATGGGGTGCTGCCATCACCTAAAATTTTGGTCATTGCTTTAGAACTGTGTAGTGGTTGAAGTGTAGAAGAATTTTGAGGTGCTTGCTAGACAATGCCTAACTCCCCTGAGCAACAACGCCTTAATTTCCTTGGATTGACCGTTAGTGGAAATCAGCTGAATTTCCAAACTGTTTTGGGACTCTAACTCCTTTCTGCCTTTCACTTCATCCTGTATTAAACCAGAAGTTTTATAGCTGTTACCCTATGCCCAACCTACCATGATGTGTTGGGAGACAATAGCTCATTTCTAATATAAATTTTTTTAACTTTTTTATTTTATTTATTTCTTTATCCTTAGCCAAGGCCATTTTTCCATTGATTTTTATAGAGATTTGCCAAACCGGTTTCGGCAAGACAGAGAAATATTAATGTGAGAGAAACACAATGATTGGTTGCCTCGTGCATTAGCCCTGACCAGGACTGGGGAGGAGCCTGCAACCCAACATAGACACACGCCTTTGGCAGGAATCAAACCTGGGACCCTTCCGTCCACTGGCTGAGGCTCTATCCACCGAGCCAAACCAGCTAGGGCAATAGCTTGGTTCTTTTGTGTTACAGGTCCCAATTTGGAGAGGGAGAGATTGTGCATCAGGAGTTGGACTATAGGGATTGATTATACCCAGGATCCTCATCTATGTTTGAGTTAGATTCTTGAGTTGATGAGATTTTGAACTATGAGCTGAGATTTACTGTATATGAGCTTTTGGAATTGAGCTGATGCCATCATACCATGGGAAATTTAAAAACTGTGGGGCCGAAACCGGTTTGGCTCAGTGGATAGAGCGTTGGCCTGCGGACTGAAAGGTCCCAGGTTCGATTCTGGTCAAGGGCATGTACATTGGTTGCGGGCACATCCCCAGTAGGGGGCGTGCAGGAGGCGGCTGATCGATGTCTCTCTCTCATTGATGTTTCTAACTTTCTATCCCTCTCCTTTCCTCTCTGTGAAAAATCAATAAAATATATTTTTTTAAAAAACTGTGGGGTTGGGTAGAGGAATATCGTATGTGGAACCGAATGGATCACTTAGGATCAGAGGGCAGACTGTGGTAGGCAGAATTCTAAAATCACACCTAGTGGCCCTTGACTTTGTGTATTACACTCCCTCTAAGAGTAGCCTGTGAATATGATTACATATAACTACTGGCAGTGTTATATTATTATATGGAAGGAGATATTTTGCAGATGTATTAAGGTCCCAAGTCACTAGACCTGCAACCAAGGAGGTACCGTGGGTGAGCCAAGCCTATTCAGGTGACCCCTTAAGCTGCCCTGTGAACTTCTTGAGACACTCAAGTGTGAGAAGGTTATGGAGGAATTGATGTGGCAAAAAAGTTCAGATAATCTCCAGGAGCAAAAAGTTGAACTTAATTCTGTGGATAACTTGAATGACCTTGAAAATCTGTTCTTCCAAAGAGCCTCCAGAGAAACACAGCCCGGCTGTCTTGATTAGCCTAGGTTGCTGTAACAAATTACCAGAGACTGGGTGGCTTAAACAACAAACAGTTATTTCTCACAGTTCTAGAGGCTGGGAAGTCTAAGATAAAGATGCCAGCAAATATGGTGTCTCTGATGATGGTCTACTTCCTGGTTTCAGATGGTCACCTTGCTGTATCTTCATATGGCAAAAGCTCTTTAATTTTCATCCCCTTATAAGGGCACCAATCTCATCATGGGACTTGGCCACAATACCTCATCCAAACCTAATTGCTTTGCCAAAAGCTCCACCTCCAAATACCATCACTTTGGGGATTAGGGACTCAACATATGGATGTTAGAGGAACATACACTGAGTGGCCAGATTATTACGATATCTGAATGCATAATAATCTGGCCACTCAGTGTGTGTGTATTCACACACACACACACACACACACACACACACACACACTAGAGGCCGGGTACATGAAAATTCATGCACTGGAAGAAGGTCCTTAAGCCCTGCCTGCCCCCTCTCACAGTTTGGGAGCCCTCAGGGGCAGGAGGCAACCCCAGTGATCAGGGGAAGGCACACCCCATTACACCTCTGCTGCTGCCACTGCCGGCACCACAAGCCTCAGCTGGCCCAGGTTACCTGAGTCTCAGGCAGCCCTGAATGGCTGGGCAGCTGCCATCCAAGATTTGCCTTCCCCTCAGGCATCATCTGGGAAGCCTTCATCTAAAGCTTGCCTGCACCTCGGGCTGGCCCTGGATGGCTGGGGAGATGAGGGGACTGGGGGATTCTGGAGGCAGGCACACAGAGTGGCCAGGCCTTTCTGCATACCTGCTGCCCTGGCAGGGCTGAGGGAACTAGGCACTGCCATCTTGTGGCTGTTGGCAGTGCCATCTTTGAGGATGGGACAGTAAATTAGCATATTCCCTCTTTAATAAATAGAATTAGAGGCCAGGTTCATGAATTTATGCATGGATGGGGTCCAGCCAGCCTGGCCAGGGGGAGATGACATGAGCGGTTGGCTGGCCTGCCTGCTGGTCAAACTCCTGATTAAGAGGATAATTTGCATATTAGCCTTTTATTATATTGGATATACACTGAGTGGCCAGATTATTATGCATTCAGAGATCATAATAATCTGGCCACTCAGTGTAAACATTCAGTCCATAGCACTGGTTGATTGATTTCTTAGTCTGATTTCACCCTGTCAGAACTGAGCAAAGAACCTAGCCATGCCATCCATGGGCTTCTGAACACACAGAACTGTGAACTAATACAAACTTTGCTTTAAGCCACTAAGTTTGTGGTAATTTGTTATTCAGGAATAGAAAATTAATGTGGATGGAGCTTCTGGGTAATATATTTTGAAAACATTCAAAATATAAAGTATGAGAGAACTCACCCTTCCAGATTTTTTTCTATGGGCATAAATACACATATACACTATCTTAAACAGGAGCACTGAAAAAGGAGAGGGCACTGAACACATGGCAATGGGGTTAGAGAGGGACTTCCTAGGCATAAAGTTTGAGATTTTAGAAAACAAATTAAGAAGTGAAAGAAATATATGTATATTATATACTAAAAAGAGCAAGGATCCATAGGAGCATTTTCATTATTACTAAGTCAAGGACCATGGATCATGACTAATCCAGTTTCTAGAGAAGAGGAAAGAAATGGTCTCAAAGAGCAAACTTAAGTAACTTTCAAGAGGAAAACTGGATCCATTAAACTGCTGAAAGTTGACCTATAGAATGGCTGTAAGTTGGGATTTGTACCCCGTAAATGACTAGGACAACTAAAGGGTGTAGTGACCAACATAGTCAGGACAAGGTGACTGAGTCCGTGTCCCAATCTGCAAGGTTATTCTAGGAAATGGCATTACCATTCACTATGCCCCAAATCTAGGAGTCATCACTGATTGTTTTCCTTCCCTCATGACATCAGAGCCATTCCAGTTTTTCCAGCTGAGGCCCCAGAAATCATGGAGTAGGGAAGAATGAAAAGATCTCGAGCTATTCCTGCTCTACCCTACCAAAATTCTAACTCTACAAAATCCATGAGCATAATAAAATGGCCATTGTTTCACAACATTCTATTAGGGAGTGGTGGATGATCAGAATTCATTCTATCAATATATTTTTAAGTCCATTCTGTATTTTATTTCTTCATAGTATTTCATTTTCCATATTCTATTCTTACTAGATTCCTATTCCATCCTTCATAGTCTTGTATTCTTCCTTTCATTCCAAATTTTATTCCACTAGTTGATATTTTAATTCACAGTGCATATTTCACAGTCCATTTATTTCAGGCCATTGTATCCTGGAAGAGACAAACCATTCTTGTTCTACCCTATCAGAATTCTAGCTCTATAAAATCCATGAGCATAATAAAATCGACGTTGTTTCACAACCCTCTATTAGAGAATGGTGGCTGATGAGAACATATTCTATTCATTTATTCTTCATTTAAGTCCATCCTATACTTCATCAGTATCGTTTTCCATATACTATTTTTACTCAATTCATATTCCATCTTTGATATCCTTGTATTCTGCATTTTATTCCATTATGTATTTTTTAATTTTACAATGTATTATTTCAGTCTATTTATTTCAGGCCATTGCATATTCTAATAGTTGTTCCCATTTTAATTTTTACTTTCTATTTTCTATAATATTTAATTTCACACTATATTCCATTTCATATCTTTCCTCAAATGTTTTTTATTCCCTATTCCATTAGATATGTCCATTTTGCACTCTATTACACATATTTCATGCAATTACAATCCCAGTTTCTAATACCATATCATGTTGAAGTTCATATTCCATTCGTTTCATTTTTCTACAGCAGCCAATCTCCATGTCATCCCTTTCTGCATTCCATTGCAAATCTATTATCCACTCCATGTTAACACTCTATCATTCATTCTATTGGTTATCTATTCCAGTAAATACTCCTTTCCATTCTGGAAAAATTACTACAACTTTCAGAAAAACCACTTATTAATATTTTTATTAAAAATTACAGATATACCAAGAATTTTCTCTTTAGGGAATTTATCCACAGCAAGGTCACAGTTGAGGATATGAACAATTTTTAACAAAACAGATGTTTCACATTGATGTATTATGGAGTGGAAAGTTGAAAGCAATATAACATTTGAAAATATAAGCTTCTTACATAAAAGAACCATTTTGTAGTTACACAACACTGTTGTAAAAATTTATATATTGCCATGTAAAGTGTATTTTCTGAGCCCAAAAGCCAGTTACAAAACAATATGCATACATAAATAATTATATTTGTATAAAACAAAAGAGCTATTAATGATTTATAACTGGTCTTTTTACCAAAAAAATAATTACCCTATTTTCCAGCGTATAAGACAACTGGGCATATAAGACAATCCCCAACTTTTCCAGTTAAAATATAGAGTTTGGGATATGCTTGCCCTATAAGACAACACCCGGCGTATAAGACAACCCCCGACTTTTGAGATTTTCCTGGGTTAAAAAGTCATCTTATCTGCCAGAAAATACAGTAAACATTTCCAGTATTTGCTGTATGAGGGAACTTCAGGTCTAGTTTTCTCACATTTGTTTCCTGTTTGGGGTACTGAATAGGTAAGCCATTTCAGGCTTGGTAAAAAAAAATGAAGGGATTATGCAAAGAAAAAAACCCCTCATAGACAAAAAACAGTATGGTGATCACCAGAGGAAAAGAGGGTAGGGGTAACAGAAGAGAATAAAGTGGGGATAAATGGTGATAGAAGGAGACTTGACTTGGGGTGGTGAACGTATAATACAATATACAGATGATATTATTATAGAATTATACACTGAAACACATGTAATTTTATTAACCAATGTCATCCCAATAAATTCAATTAAAAATTTTAAAAAGAAAAATCAGCAACAGCCAGTGTGGCTCACTTGTTTGAGGTGGGATTGAAGACTTGATCCCTGAGAGGGGGCATACAGGAGGCAGCCAATCGATGTGTGCTCTCACATCAATTTTTCTCTCTTCTCCCTTCCACTCTCTAAAGAAAAGCAATAAATTACTTAAAAATAATAGAATAGAAAAATAAATCAGTTTCCAAATATTGAACATCAAGTCCGTGCATCGCAGTATATTTATATTAACAGAAATAAGAGAGCACACCAAATAAGTGGATGCGCATTAGTCAGCGGATTGCTACGCAGCCCGGGCCAAGGCTGGCGAGGCGCGTGTCAGCTCGGAGCCGCGGGCACGGGGGCGGCGGCGGGGCGGGCAGTTCGGGGCGGGAGGTGGGGGCGCACCTGCCTGCGGAGCCACCCGCCCGCCCGCCTGCCGGGGCCTCTGCCGCCGCCAGCACCGCGTGGGCCCCCCAGACTGCCTGCAGGCGGAGCCCGGGGGTGGGGGGGCGGGGGGGGGTCACCCAGAGGAGCCGAGAAGCTCGGGCGGTGCCTGTGGGTGCGCAGGAACGGAGGGTGCAGACCAGCTGGCAGCGGGGGCAGCGGTGCGGGGCCCTCCCCTGGGGCCAGAGTGGCATTTCCCTCCAGCCGCGCTGGATGGAGGCTGAGCCACCAGGGCAGCGCTGAGAAGGTAAGCTGGTTTGGGGCGACTCCAGAGGTTCAGGGGACAGCCTCCCCGCCCCTGTTCCTCCTTCACAACATAGCTACTAGGGGCTCAGAAAAGGATGGGGAATTTACGGCGCTGAACAGGGTGGGGGAGGGGTGGCAGACTCCGAGGAGGAGGGGGTGGGGAGGGAAAGAGGGGGGACATGGAGTAAACCCTCTAGGTTGGCGCCAGACCGAGCTGGCCTAGTCACATGGCTCTAGGTGACCAATCAGAAATGGGGGATTCCACAGGGCACGCCCACATCCTTATCCCCCAGCTCCGGCTCTCGGCACGTTGAGTTCGAAGCCAGAAGCGAAGCCCGCAGGTAGTGTCTGCAGCCTTTGTCTCTGGTCTCTGACGGAGTCGCGCTCTCTCGGAGCGGAAGGTGTCGCCATGGCCGCCCAGTCGAGCCTGGAGAAGGAGCAGAAGGAGCAGGGAGGTGAGGCGCCCTCAGGGCCGCGGAGCGGGGCGGCCGATGGGGAGCGGGGCGGTCCCCGCAGACAGACGGCGGGGTCCCGGGGCCCTGGGTCCGCGGGGACGGGCCCCGTGGGGGAGGGGGAGGGGCGCTGTGGCTCCGCAGGTGCCGCCTCCCTCCCGGGCCGCCCCAGCCCGCGCCGCCATTGCCACCACGGCCGGGCGCCGGCGGCCCTCGAGGCCTGCGGGCGGCCACGCGGGCGGCCACGCGGGCGGCCACGCGGGCGTCCTGGGCGCCGGGCCCGGTCCCGGCTCACAGCCGGGCGGGGGGCGGGGGGCGGGCTCCGGGCGGCCGCGGCCTCCAGACTGGACCCGTGGGCAGAAGGTGTGTGTGGGGGGGGCAACCGCAGAGGGCCTGCCCCGGCGCAGTAGCTTCTAGGGCGCTGTCTCTTTGCAGGGTCGGTGCTTGTGCTGCCCTCCCCTCCACGGGACCGCCGGCGACCACTTTTCCAGGCTTCTGCGGCCAGCGGCGCTCCTCAGCCAGGCCCTGTCCTGCGAAGCCGCACTACCCTTCGAGGCCCTGCTTCCTGCTGCTTCTGTGCACCGGTGCCAGGCCCTGCTCGCCGCTGCCGCCGCCATGAATCCACACCTCGGGGCCGCCGCCGTGCGTCCGTGCCAGTACCAGCGCACCGCCAGAGCAGTGCATCCGCTCCTGGCCCTGCTCACCGCGGCAGGCCAGAATCGGCGCCAGGCCCTGCACCTCGCGGTCGCCCCCGTAAGTGGGCACCAGGTCATGCAGCCGAGCCTGACCCTGCACGCCGTGCAGCTGAGCCAGGCTCTCCACCCCTCCACCGCCCCAGTGCATCCACTCCAGGCCTTGCTCGAGGCCGCCGCCGTGGGTCCGCACCAGGTCAAGCACCGGAGCTTGGCCCTCCTCGTCGCCGACGCCGCAACCGCCGCGCACCGGAGCCAGGCCCTGCACCCGGCCGCCGCCTAAGTCCATCCACTCCAGGCCCGGCTGGTGGCCGCCGTCAATCCGCGTCTGGCCCTCGGGTCCGCGGCCGCCGCGGCGCACCCAAGCCAGGCCCTGCACCTGGCCGCTGCCTCAGTGAATCCACTCCAGGTCCTGCCCGCGGCCGCCGCCCTGAATCTGAGTCTGGCCCTGCTGGCCGCCGCCGCCGCCGCCTCCCTGAGCCAGGCCCTGCACCCAGCCGCCACGGCAGAGCCTCCACTCCAGGCCCGGCCCGAGGCCGCCGCCTTGAATCCGCGCCTGTTGCTGCGGTCCGCGGCCGACGCCGCACACCCGAGCCAGGCCCAGCAGCGGGCCGCCGCCGCAGTGCATCCACTCCAGGCCCGGCTCGAGGCCCTCGCGAATCCGCGCCTGGCCCTGCACCCAGCAGCCGCCGCCGCTGCGGAGCATCCACTCCAGGCCCAGCTCGCGGCCGCCGCCTGGAATCCGCGCCTGTTCCTGAGGTCCGCGGCCGCCGCCGCCGCGCACCCGAGCCAGGCGCTGCACCCCGCCGCCGCCGCCGCCGCAGCGCATCCACTCCAGGCCCAGCTCTCGGCCTCCGTGAATCCGCGCCAGGTCCTGCTGGCCAGCGCCCCGCACCCAAGCCAGGCCCTGCACCCCGCCGCCGCCGCCGCGCATCCACCCAGGGCGCCGCTCGCAGCCGCTGCCTGGAATCCTGGCCTCGCCCTGCATCCGGCCTCGGCTCGCGCGCTTCCAGGCCCGGCCCTGGTCCCGAAGGCTCTGCTTCTGCGCAGGGCCCGGCTTCCTGTAACCGCCCAGCCAGCCCTGCCCTCTGCAGTCGTACCGCCGGGATCAGCCTTGCCTCCCGCAATGGGAGCACCGTGGCAGGCGCAGCCCGCCAGAGCCGCCCCACTATGAGAGCAAGCCCTAGCAGTCGCCCCTCTCTCCCTGGGGCTGCTAGGGAGAGGTCTCCTTCCCTTGGGTTGGCATTACGAAGGCTTGTGTTCCAGAGCTCTCAGGATCCAGAGCCCCCAAATCCTCCTTCCCAGCCGTGTGAGGATGCAGGCCTTGTGGGCCTTGTGGGCGCCTCTTGCTCCTCGCCTCTTGCTAGGCCTTTCCCTTGGCAGTTTATGGAGAGTACTTCCTACCCTTCCTCCTACTCTTCCTCCTTCTCTTCTTCCTCCTCACCCTCTTCCTCCTCCTCTTCCTCTATTCCTCCACCCCGCCCCACCTTCCCTGGGTTTCCCGGCCAGGGCCTCTCTTCTCCCCCAATTGAGTTTTCTGGCCAGAGCGCTCCTTCATCTCCCCCTAATTTTCATGACCTGGCGGCCGTCTCCACTCCTAGCCCTGCTAGCCTGAGACGGGCTTTGCTGCTGGAGTTTGAGCCTCTGAGCCCTGCCTCTCCAGGAGAGGAGGCGGTGGAAGAAGAGAATAGCCCTCGCCCCCCTACCTCTTCTGAGCTGTGACCCTCCCTGGGCATCCTCTTAAGACCCAGGAGGGATCCACAGCCCCCACGGATGGGGGGTTTCCTGTGAGGTTTGCAAGTGTTGTAGTTTAAGCAGCATAAGTAGTTTTGAAGACCCAGTTTGGAGAAGCAGGTTCTCCCTGTAGCTGTACTATGTAGCACTTAATCTGCTGTTGGCCCCTGATTCCAGGCCCTCTTCCACCTCAAAAAGGCTTGCCTTTGCTCCTAAGTTTGAGAGTTTTTTTCCTTTGCTAAGTTGTCTTTGTAAACTGAAACTTTTCAATCAATCAATAAAAAAATGTTTGTTTCACTTTAAGAATATAGCATTTTTATTGTCCCAAAACTGTTAATCCTAAATCTTATTTAGACCATGAAAGTTGTTAACACTAGTGACCCGGTGCATGCAACTCATGCACATTAAAAGGGAATTAATTTGGAGGAAATATTTTAATATTGCTATTAGCCCTTTCTCTATAATAGAAGTGTCAGAGATGAAAGAAAATTAGTAAAATGTATGTGACAATCTCCCTCCTGTCAGAGTTTGGGGCACACCGCAGTTTTCTGGCCAAGGCTCTCCTTCATCTCCCCCTAATTTTCATGACCTGGCGGCCATCTCTACCAGAGTCAAGTCCCCATCCACACATGGGCCTAGAAATCCCACAAGACCCAGATCTGGCCAGGCTCACCCCCGTCAAGCCCTGCAGAGCAGGGGGCACAGCCTCAGGTCCCCCAGTGCTGGGGAGGGGAATGCAGCTTCAGTTCCCCCATCAAGCCCTTCCAGGTGGGGAGCACACAGCATCAGGTCCCCCAGTCCAGCCAGGGCGGGGGGCGCAACCTAGGGTCCACCAGAGTGGGGGGGGGCACAACCTCAGGTCTGCCAGGGTTGGGGGAGCACAGCCTCATGTCCCCCGGCCTGTCCTCAGTTCTCCCAGCCCCAGTGCCGGGACAGGGAGCACAGCCTCAGGTTCCCTGGCCCCGACCGAGGGCTCGACAACTATTTGTATATTAGCTCTTTATTATATAGGACATAGCCTATGTAATAAAGCCTAATATGCAAATCTACCAAACAGCAGAAAACTGGTGGAACAACTGGTCACTTGGATGCACGTTGACCACTAGGATATAGATGCTCAATGCAGGAGCTGCCCCAGGCCAGCCAAGGCAGGTGCTTGTGGGCCCCCACCCACCTCACCCCCAATTGCCCTGCCAATCACCCCACAGATAGGCCCTGATCACCAGCCAGGCCTAGGGACCTTACCCGTGCAAAAAGTTCATGTGCCAGGCCTCTAATCTTATATAATAAAAGCCCAATATGCAAATTATCCCCTAGACCAGGAGTTTGACCAGCTGGCGGGGCAGGCCGGCCACCTGCCCACTATCCCTCCCCCTGGCCAGCCCTGCCCTGTCCTGAGACTGGGAGAAGGGAGGCCCTGGCTGGCAATCAGAAGCTGCTAGGGAGCCTACACATGCACAAATTTTGTGCACTGAGCCTTCAGTGTGTGTGTGTGTGTGTGTGTGTGTGTGTGTGTGTGTGTGTGTATTCAGCAAAAAAACCTCCCTCTTCCTACTTTCTGATATTTCTCTGGAATATGGCCAGGAGTGGCATAAACCTGGCCAAGAAGGTTCCTATTATTGGGCCCCATATTTTAAAGGTTCCTACTCAGGCCCTCTTTATGCTATATTCAGACCACACAGTTAGGTGTCCACAGGGACAGTGAAATGTGCAAACCTGGTCCTAACCCCCTACGACTTTTATAGAAAATGCTTCAGCTTCCCTCATTTCCCGAGGCTGCCTCTGAGTCAAGAAAAGCTCTAATCTTCCTACAGAATGGAGATCTGGGCCTGTGGCATGTACATCTTTGGCCCAAATGGTGGCCTAGTGGCCACTTCTTATAGAAGCAAAGTGTAAACAAAACTTAGAGGTATAGGCTGGTGTGTTCTCGGCATTAGAAGTGAGGTACTTTTTGGTGTAGTCCATAGTTGGAAATGGGGAGTGATCAAGGATATTGTACTTTAGTCCCAGACACACTGCAAATGTTAGCAACTGGCCTAGCCATATCATTAGCTCTGTAGCCCAGCCCCAGAGAATTAGAGACACCCAGAGATACCTTACCTCATAAAAGAGAAACATGCAAATTAACCATCACTCCACTATGCCCACAGCCAATCAGAGTGAGTATGAAAATTAATCCAACAAAGATGGAGGTTAATTCACTTATGCAGGTGCAGAGCAGTGTGAAGCCTGCTATGAGGGAAAGGGGGACTTGCTGGTTCCTAGGCAGCTGGCAGTGAAGGCAGGGGCCTATTCTTGCCCAAATATCATGCAACGGGCCTCTAGTGTATCTATAAAGCCATACTATGTCCCTGAAGGTGACTCTGACCACACCACACAACCCCATCATATTTCTGGTGTTGAGGAAAAGTTTAGGTTCTAGATTAGGTTCCTTCCTGCAATGAGCCAACCATCAGTGGGCTGAATCAGAGATGCCCCACCTAATGTTTTTGTGGGTCTCCTGGGTATTTAATCCTCTTGAAAGTGGACTTTAACCCAATGTTCTTAACACAAACTCACCATACTAAAATCCACATAGCACTTAATGACCACAGGCTCTTTTTTCTTCTTTGGACCTTTGATCCTTCCAATACTTCCTCCTTATGAAAGTACCAAATGCCATCACACAACAACCCTCCATACCACAGAATTCAATGTGTAGTTTTTGTATTTCATCTTACCCAACCTTTTGGCAGCATTTGACATAGTGATCATTCCTTTCTCCTTGATACTTGTTCTTTCTTAGTCTTTTTTAAAAATATATATTTTATTAATTTTTTACAGAGAGGAAGAGAGAGGGATAGAGAGAAACATTGATGAGAGAGAAACACAATTAGCCGCCTCCTGCACATCTGCCACTGGGGATGTGCCTGCAACCAAGATACATGCCCTTGACTGGAATAGAACCTGAGACCTTTCAGTCTACAGGCCAATGCTCTTTCCACTGAGCCAAACTGGTTAGGGCTTCCTTAGTCTTTTTAAAAATATATTTTTTATTAATTTCAAAGAGGAGGGGAGGAGAGAGATAAAAACATCAATGATGAAAGAGAATTATTGATTGGCTGCTTCCTGCATGTCCCACACTAGGGATAGAGCCCAAAACCTGGGCATGTGGCCTGACTGGGAATGGAACCGTGAACTCCTGGTTCATAGGTCAACATTCAACCACTGATCCACATAGGCTGGGCACAAGTGCTAGAATATTAATCCACAGCAGCCTGCACCCTCCTAGATTTGTAAAATGTCATGCTAAGTTCTCCAATTTACTATTCTGTTCTCCTACCTTGTCTGCTGGGACCACAGGGGCTGGCCAGGAGCCAGTCTGTGAGTCTGGCTGGGAGAGAGGGCACTGCCTGCCCTGCTTTCGTGTGGTGCCGCTAGGTGGCCCAGAGGCCCATGATGCACCCTGAGAGTTCGATTCCGGTCCAGGGCATAGGCCTGGGTTGCAGGATCCATCCCCAGTAGGGGGCATGCAGGAGGCAGCCAATCAATGATTCTCTCTCATCATTGGTGTTTCTATCTCTTTCTCCCCCTCCCTTCCTCTCTGAAATCAATAGAATGATATTTAAATAAAAAAGACTGTGTCCTTGCCCGGCTGGTGATCAGTGGTTGAGCATCTTCCCAGGAACCAAGAGGTCACAGTTTGATTCCCAGTCAGGGCACTTGCCTGAGTTGTGGACTCGATCCCCAGGAGGGGCTGTGTAGGAGGCACCCGCTGGATGATGTTTCAATTTCTCTATCCCTCTTCCTTCCTCTCTCTCTCAAAATCAATGAAAACATTTTTTTTAAAGACTGTGTCCTTGAAAACAGCTCTGATTTGTGGTAATGTGGATGGGAAAGCAGTACATTTCAAAGACGGAGGAAAAGATTGCCCAGGGTCTAGCTTGCAGATCAACAGGTGATCACATCCTCTTAGTTACCACCTCCAACATACCTATATTTTCCAGCGTATAAGACAACTGGGCATATAAGACAATCCCCAACTTTTCCAGTTAAAATATAGAGTTTGGGATATAGCTGCCCTATAAGACGTCATAATAAGTTGTGATATATTCATACAAGGAACACTAGACCAAAAAAAAAAAAGGTGACCCCCAACTTTTGAGATTTTCCTGGGTTAAAAAGTCATCTTATACGCTGGAAAATACAGGGTACTTATTCTTAAATAATCTTACAGATGATCAGACTAGAACAGATATCCACCCAAACCACTATGCTCAATTAATATTTGACAAAGGAGGCATGACAATACAATGGAGCCAAGACAGCCTCTTCAATAAATGGTGTTGGGAAATTTGGACAGATACATGCAAAATAAATAAAACTAGACCACCAACTTACACCAAATACAAAAATAAACTCAAAATGGATACAGGACTTAAACCTTAGAAGGGAAACCATAAAAATACTAGAGGAATCCACAGGCAGCACAATCTCAGACATATGCCAAAAGAACTTCTTCACTGATACTGCTCCAAAGGCAATGGAGGCTAAAAAAATAAATAAACAAATGGGACTACATCAAAATAAAAAGCTTTTGCACAGCAAAAGAATCCATCAACAAAACAACAAGAAAGATAACTGTATAGGAGAACATATTTGCAAATGTTATCACTGATAAAGGTTTAATCTCCAACATCTACACTCAACTTATACAACTTAATAAAAGGAAGATAAACGATCCAATAAAAACATGGGCAACGGACCTAAATAGAACCTTTCAAAAGACGACAGAAGAAAGGCCAAGAGACACATGAAAACATGTTCAAAGTCACTAATTATCCGAGAGATGCAAATCAAAACAACAATACGATACCATCTTACACCTGTCAGAATGGAAATCATCAACAAATCAACAAACGACAGGTGTTGGCGAGGATGCGGAGAAAAAGGAATCCTTGTGCACGGTTGGTGGGAATGCAGACTGGTGCAGCCACTGTGGAGAACAGTATGGAGTTTTCTTAAAAAACTAAAAATGAATCTCCCATTTGACCCAGCAATCCCACCCTTAGGAATTTATCCTAAGAAATTACAAACACCAATCAGAAAGGATTTATGCACCCCTATGTTCATAACAGCACAATTTACAATAGCCACAATTTGGAAACAGCCTAGGTGCCCATCAGCAGATGAGTGGATCAGAAAACCATGGTACATCTACACAATGGAATTCTATGCTGCCATTAAAAAGAAGGAATTCTTCCCATTTGCAGCAACCTGGATGGAACTGGAGAGCCTTATGCTTAGCGAAATAAGCCAGTCAATGAAGGAGAAGCATCACATGATCTCACTCATTTGTGGATAATAAAGAACAGTATAAACTGATGAACAAAAGGATAGATACAGAGGCAGTAAAGCATCAAACAGACTGTGAAATTATAGGAGGAAGATTAAGGAGAGGTGGGGTAGATAAGAGATCAATCAAAGGACTTATATGCATGCATATAAGCATAACCAATGAACATAGACACTGGGGGGTTGGGGTATGCCTGGGAGGGGGGGCAATAGGGAGATATGTATAAAAAATTAATAAAAAAAAAGAAGTAGGCAATTTTAATGCAGCAAGTCTCACAGCCTCCCAATGCCAGAGGGCCTACATTTGTTCCCATTTTACAGATGTGGAAATTGAGCCTCAGGGAAATGTTGTTACTTTTGAGAGCTCACTGTTAGGAGGGCGTGGCTCTAGGGTCAGAAGTCCTAGGTTTAAATTCCGGTTTTTCTACTGACTCACTGTGTGCTCCTGTGAATCTGGGATCCTAAAATTTCCCCATTTGTCCATTAGGTACAGTAACAGTGCATGCCTCCAAGATTGTGGTTTGAAGGATTAAACTGAACGGTGTGTATTAAGTGCCTCCAACAGTGTCTGGTACTGAGTTCCAAGTAAAGATGATTCTTGTTCTGACTAGGATTATGATTATGTACTCAGATATTTATGATCTCAACAGATGGACATTTAACATGTTACTGATATTTCCCAGGCAGTAAAACTTCAGAGTCAAATTAGCCATTTCAAAAATGGAAAGGACATTTATTATGGCACTTGCTTTATAATATGAACACATTTCCACAGGCTACTGGGCAACACTTTTGCCAGCACCAAAAGCCACTGCATAAAAATATAAAAAGCCCAGAGTTTAGTTTCCAAGATACAAACTCTAGGAATTTAACAAATTTGAATTTGAAGCAGTTATGCAAATGTCTCTGAGAAAAGTGGTTTTCCCTTCAGGCATCATTTGCATCTTAATTCATTTTAATGGCTGAATGGAATAAACCTGGGATTAACACTACTGACTGTACGCCGCTTTTATACATCACAAGGCACGCAGATAACAGGTAATAATCATGGTACGTTTGCATAGGTCAAGTACTATTTTAATACTTAGACATATACTCACTCTAATCCGTAGAACAACCTTAAGAAATAGGGGTTCACATCGAGCTCACGTTTACAGGTGAAGAAATTCAGGAATAGGAACATAAGACAGAATATGAAGGAAACAGACTGAAGTGTGGCCTCTGTCACAGTCCTTTGGCAAGCTATGGACTTCCTTTGTGAAATAAGCTGCATACTCTACCCCCTGCACCGAATACTACTGTTCTGCCAAGTGTAAAGCAATAGTTCGAACACATTTATCTGCTGCTGTTTAGTATGAGAAATGGTCTTATTGTATTGCATAAAATTCCTCTATACACCCAAACTTTGAATGGTAAGTGAAAAATTCCAGGCTCAGCCACATGAAGTCAAAGGCACATGTGAAAATGATCAGAGCAAGAGGTTATAACATTGTACAGGGAAGATTAATTTTCATCGAACCAGGAGCAGGGCATTTAGAAAGTGACAGCAACATTATAGGGCTCTTTTGGGGAATTTCTGCTCCTTCTCTAGTATGATAGAAAGACATACCGTATTTTCTGGCATCTGAGACGAATTTTAAACCCAGGAAAATCTTCTCAAAAGTTGGGGGTCATCTTATACGCCGGAAAAGACAGTAACTGTAGTTTCTTTTTGTGACTGCATCCAAGTGGTATCTAATCTCTCCAAACAGCTGTGAACTGGGAAAGGGGAGGTGAAAGGCCAGTCTCAGAGTCCTGCATCCCTCACAGTTGGCCAGAGCTTTTATCCCAGCATCCACTATGGTTAGGAGCCAGGGGTACCAAACTCTTCTGCGGTCTCCCTGGAAGTTGCCTGCTGATTGACGACTATGCTGTTCAGGGCTGGTCTCGTGGCATGTACCCAGTGCAGTTACACAGGCCCATGCTTAATTTAATGATGTGCTGGCAATTCTTCATGATTTTTTAAAAATCGTTTTTTATTGATTTCAGAGAGGAAGGGAGAGAGACAGAAACATCAATGATGAAAGGGAATCATTAATTGGTCGCCTCCTGCACGTTGGACTGAGCCTGCAACCCAGGCATGTGCCCAGAATCAAACCCGGGACCCTTTGGTCCACAGGCTGATGCTCTATCCACTGAGCCAAACCGGCTAGGGCTCTTCATGATTTTTTTTTTTAACAAGAAACAACACATTTTCATTTAGAGCTACACCATGTAAATCATGTAGCCATTTCTAATAGTGTATTTAATAGAATTGTTTAAATAGTTCTTTATTGCTGAAAGTATTATATATGTGCCCCCTTTTCCCCCTTCATAGAAATTTGAAATGTCTGGACAAGCAGAACAAGAAATGTAGCTGGTGTCTGTGACTTAAAACAGATGATGTTGTCTTAACAGTGACAGGGTTGTATTAATTCTACATTTTTATTCTGATGCTCTGCTATCTCAGGACCTTGCTGACTCTGGACATTACTGGCCCTCCGAGGGTTAGCTCATTCCTAGACATAACATTCCTTCCATATGCAAACCAACCAATCCAAGCCCACACCCAAACCAGCTCCTTAGGCTTTTCACTGGAGCCATTATTCTCCTGCCCTCATCATCCGGGTACCAGGCAACTAGGGACAGCCTCTATGCCCACTGAAATTCTTCAAATTACTCAGTTCTACACCTGTTTACATCTCCTTGATCATTGCTTCCTGTAGAGCAAGCATGTCAAAGTTCCGGCCCACAATGGACATTTTTGCGGTATGTAAGAAACAGTTTAATAAAAATTATATAAATTTCTAAAATGTCCTGTTGTACACAATTATTAATAACGAACTACAGTGTTCGCTAATGACTGATGATTATAATCGTGTTGCAATCATTTCCTTTACCCGCCTTACACACAGACGCACCATTTCTCTGCACTAATACCAGCAGCGAATATTTTAGCAGCCCATGGCCATGTCATTAGTTTTGTATTGACTTGTTCGGTGTGCGCAACAGGAAAGATTTCGCTTTCGGAGAACAAGAAATATTGCGTGACAGTTATTAATTTGTGCAGTTATTCAGTGTCTGGTAAGGTGATGTTCAAGAAAAAAATATTAATTTGTATTAAAATGTCCTATTATTTTATGTTAATGATGACTCATTTACGTTAGCCCTTTGTATTTAGCATGCCTCTACAGAAATAAACCTATGTGTCTATGAAAATTAAAGCTTTTGTTTTTTGGGGGGCCCACACAAACTTACACCTTGTTTAACTGGCCCATGTTAGCCTTTGAGTTTGACATGCTTGCTGTAGAAACTATAATAAAGATTGGGGATTAAACCTGCAACCTCCGTAAGTGCCAGACAGTGAATCAAAACAAACCCCATAAGTCTTTCCACAAAGTCTAGTGGATTATTAAAATGAAATTAATAGATGAATCAAGATGGCTCAGGAATGGTATTAGGACTATGATCAGCTTTGAGTTCATTTAAATATGAGAATAAGTTGCTAGGGCTATGACAATTATGACTAGTAAAATGTATGTAGATGCTTTATACTTTGATAAAATAAATGACAATAATGTACCAACAAAATCGGAACTTGATAAAACGAGAGGAAGTAGAAGCATACGTATGCAATTTATTTTTCAAAACAAGAAGTAAATGGATATCACCAATAGTTGAAATGTACCGTACAAAAATGGAAAACATCAACCTTTTACTGTTTTTATATTTCTGTTGAAAGGTATCTGTTAGGAACAAAAATAAGCTATTCTGAGAAAAAAGAAGACATACTCTTCTGTGAATAACAAATGTGGACAATATTTTATCATTCTGTATAATTTAGCTTATGAAAGTACATAATTGGTTTTTTTTAAAGTGACCATTTTTTATTCTATTCATTTCTTTGACAGTATTTATGTAATTTTGATTAAATATGACATGCAATTTACGTAACTACATTTATATGTAGCAAAGTTCTTATTTTAACAATAAAAGCACCAATGTTACAGCATTTCATTTTACCAGAAATTGCATTATTTTTAAAAGCTGGATTTTCAGAATAACAAACTATTTAAATTACATATTTGTCCACTTTATACTTATTACTGGCCTGTAGAATATTTGTACACAACCAAAAAATTATATGTAGAATGATATCCCCACCCATATTTTTCTCACATACTAGATTTTTCCTCAAACTTCCTGGGAGAATGAGGATTTCTAGAAGAAATTTTCTAAACTTTACACAGGAAAAACAAAAATTTCTTAAAGAGAATGCATTAACGTGACCAAAAAAATTAGTTGAGTGATACAAAATTCTTATTCATAACATTTAGGAAATATCATATAGTCTAGTCTCCCTAAGAATTAAGGATGATCTTTTATTTCCCATACCCTCTTTAAAAAGTTAGCTTTTCTTTTCCCTAATTTTTGAGATAGTTTCAGAAGAGACACCTACATATTTAGATGGTATTCCTAATTTCAAGTAAATATCAAGGCAAATGTATCTATTCTTAATATGACAACCAAAAAAAGTTGGCAAAAACAAATTATTATCTATAATCTTTAAAAGAGATTGTTCTGGTGTCCTATCGTTTGAGACATCTATAACAGGTGAATATTTTAAAATTTTAATTCACTTAATTGAGATGTAACATGAAATAGATAATCTGGATAGCCCTGTGACTAATAATGACATCAAATTTATAGCTTAAAATATTCCAAAAAGAAATTTCTATCAGAGACAGCTTCACTGGCAAATTATACAAAATATTTTTTAAGTAACAAAATTCTACATAATCAATTCAAGAAAAAAAGCAGAGTGAACATTTCCAACCTTATTTTAACAACATGAACACAGATGCAAATTTCCTCAACAAAATATTAGCAAATGGAATCCATCGATACCTAAAAATAAAAATGCACTACAAGCAACAGGGGTTTGTTGGTTCAATTTTAGAAAATCCATGGAATCTATCATATTGGTAATTAAAAGAAAAAAATCACATGATCTAATCAACTGATGCAGATAAATTTTTGATCTAATCATCATGAAAAAAATCTCAGCAAAGAATAAATACACAGGAATTTTCTCAACCTTACAAAGAACATTTTCCAAAAACTGAGAGCTAACTAACCACATAATTACAAAAGACTGGATAATTTTCCTCTAAACTCAGGAACAAGGAAAGGGTATCTTTATTCACCACTCCTATTCAACATAGTACTGGAAGTCCTAGACAGAGCAATAAGGAAATAAAAGGAGATAAAGCACACATTGAGTGAGAAAGAAATACAACTGTCCATGGTGGAACACAACAAGATTTTCTGCAGGAAAATCCTAAAGAATGTTTTTTAAAAGCTGCTACAATTAATTAGTGAGATTAGTATAATATAATCTCACCGATAAGATTGACAAAAATCAATATTCTGTCATTGACCTTAAAAAAGTAGGCCTTCTCATTTGGGTGGGGGTGGATTAAATATATGAAAGCCAAAATTTAAAAAGAGCATTTATAATTGCTCTTAAATAAATACTTAGGGATAAATATAACACCCTTGTATCTGAATCTGTATGCTTAGATTTAGAAAATACTCCTAAAATAAGTCAAAAGGCCCCACTAAGTGGAGAGATATACCAAACTAACGCATTGGAAGACCCAATTTGATCTATAAATTTAAGGTAATTTCTATCAACATTTCAGTAGCTTGTTCTAAAAAATATTTGGAAAAGCTAAGGGACTGTAATATGTAAAAATATTGAAAAAGAGAAATAAAGTTGGGGGAACCACACTGCCCTTTAAAAAAAGACTTTATACGGCTACAGTAATCTATCCAATGTGGTACAGGATGAGAAACAGACATACAGATCAATGAAATAGAATAAAGAATACAGAAGCAGCCCTTGCTGCTTTGGCTCAGTGGATAGAGAAGCTGCCTGAAGACTGAAGGGTCTCGGGTTCGAATCCGGTAAATTCCGGTGAAGGGCACATACCTTTGTTGCAGGCTCCTCTCTGGTTGGGGCCTGTGCAGAAGGCAGCCAGTCGATGTGTTTTTCTCACATAGATTTTTTTCTCTGTGTCTTTCCCTCTCTTTTCCACTCTTTTTAAAAATCAATGGAAAAATATCCTCGGCTGAGGACTAACAAACAAACAAAAAAGAATACAGCCCCAGCTGGTTTGGCTCAGTGGATAGAGCATCGGTCTGCGGACTGAAAGGTCCTGGGTTCCATTCCCAGTCAAGGGCACATGCCTGGGTTGCAGGCTCCATCCCCAGATAGGGAGTGTGCAGGAGGCAGCCGATTCATGATTCTCATCATTGATGTTTCTATCTCTCTCCCTCTCCCTTCCTCTCTGAAATCAATAAAAAAAAAAAAAGAATACAGAAACAGTAGAGAGTGGCCTCACTAAGACAGTGGTCTAGGTCCTAGCCTCCATGTCCCCATAAAAATCAACTCTCAGACCATATCCACAAACAAAAGCAGCCCTGAGTGAGCTGTGGAATCCACTTAAACAACTTCAGCAACATAATGGAAACAAATAACTTGAGCATAACTGCACACAAAGGGCAGAAAGATGGCTCCAATTTGCCTGCACAGCTCCTGCATCATCCCATCCTGCAGCCAGCCAGCACTGCTAAATGCCAAGAGGGACTGACTCCCTCAAGTTAGAAAGAGGTCCTCTCTGCATAAAAGGAAGAGTTGGGGTGAGACACCAGTCTCCCCAGCCTTTCAGGGGCACCTCAGGAAGGATCCACATCAGTTACACCCCACCCAGAGCAGGGAAAATCTGAAACATACGCAGGTGGATAGAAACAGGGGAGAAAAACAAGGGCTATTAATAGCAGCTGCACAGTGGGAGCAACTCAGTTCCCAGGGATCTGCTGTGCAGAAGCCCCCAGCAACTTTAGCCACCAAATAAACCAATGGCCTGGTCGCCTTCTGGCACAGGCCTTGACCCTGTGCACACCCAGGGGACCACTGTGCAGCCACGGGAGGGCAGGTGAAGATCCAGGACTCCTGCAGTCATTTGTGTGTCTACATCAGGTCCTGTTTTCTGTCACTGACCGGAAACACCGCGCTCACCTGCAGCCAATCCCTGAAGCTGTACATCCGCATACCCAAGCATGACCCCTGTCCCACCACGGGCCTCCACTGCCTTGTGCTCATTGCAAGACTCAGTAGTCACTGATGTTTACCTTGATCGCCAAGAGCCTCCTCCCTGCAGCTGACAGATGGCCCACAGTTGGTCCTGGCCCTTGTCGCCTGCCCTGGCCCTCATCATTATATGTGTGTTTACAACTGGCCCCTGCTACTCCACAGGCACCTGCAGCTGAGCGTGTGCACATCACTGGCTCTTGGCCACTACTGCTGCCTCCTCTGGTCCCTAGCTATTAGGAGCTCTTCAGACGCCTCCTTCCCCCACAGTGTAATCAGACAATCAAGGAGTCCGTGCTTCCTGTCGGTACCTGAGCCAATTAGGCAGAGAGACAGGGTTGAATCATATGAGTGTTTATTTCAATATTGCTGGCAGCATGGGAGAGCAGCAAGTCATCCACAAAAATCTACTCTGCTCCCCACCATAAGCAGCTGCTTAGACTGGGTAGGAGGACAAAGACTACATGGGGAAATAGGCAAAAGGTATGCCAAATGGACACTTTACAGTTCCGGAGCTTTGCAAAGGCTGGGGGGCAGGGGAGGGGGAGTCTTGAAATGATTGGCAGCTCTGGTTTCTGCAACAAGGTTGTTAATCTTGCCATGCTCATAGGCAGCTTCCTGATGGGAGGGTGGGCTGTGTTTCCAGGAGAACTCCCCGGTCTCGCCAGGTTAGAATGTGCATTCTTTAATCAGCACAAACCAATCACAATGAACAGAGCATGATTAAAAGTTCTTACAATTAGAGCTGGTCCCCAACATCCTATTTCTGCCCCTATCAACAGGACTTTCCAAGGAACAAACAGCTGTGGATGCGGTGGACCCCAGTGCCCTTGAACTGACAAGTCACTATGAGCCCCCTCCCCCCCCCGCCGGAGCTGTTCCTGCCACAAGATCCCACACCTGGCATCCTATACCACTAGACCTGGGGTCACAGCATGTCCCAGCATACCCCCACCCAGAAAGGTCTTTCTTTACTGAAATCAGACCATAAAGTCTGGAAGAAGTGACCAGTTCTTCAAATGCACAGACACCTATGCAAGACTGCAAGGCTCACAAAGAATCAGGGATCACCAAAGGAACACAGTACCTCCAGTAACTGGCCATGACGAAATGGAGATGCAGGAAGTACCCGACCAGAAATCTATAATAATGAAAGTATAATATGCAAATCGACTAAACAACCGAACAGCAGAACGACCATTCTGATGACCTTCCGGGTGACCACACACTGGTGCCAGGCCAGCCAAGGCAGGTGTGATGTGATTGGTTGGGGGGGGGAGTGCCACTGCCCCACGATTGCCCCTCAGAGAGAGGCCCAGGCCACCCTCTATGGGTGGGTAGGTGGAGCATCCCTCTGCTAGGCAACCCATCTGGGGGCCCTGCGATCAGGGGGAGGCCCAGGCCAGCCAAGCAATTGCACCCCATGCTTGTAGCCTACAGAGGGAGGCAACTGGTGGTGGGGAGGGGGAGCACTGCACAGATGGCAAGCAGTGGCAGCAGCAGAGGCAGGGCCAGGTGCTGGCAGCTGGGGAAAGAAAGATCGGATAGGCCCTGATTGCCAGCCAGCCTTAGGGACCCTACCCGCCGCCCCTCCTGTTCACAAATTTTGTGCACTGGGCCTCTAGTTCAAAATAATTGTTTTACAGATGCTTAGAGAGCTGCAAGAGAACACAGATAGGCATTTTAAATATCAGGAAAACAATACAAGAACAAAATGAGTTCACCTGCATCTTAGGCTCATATACCCTTTGTCCTTCTTCAAAGTCATCACTAACTCCTGTTTCTGTTGTCCCATTTGTTTAGAATTTGACCCCCCTCTCTATTTTGCAAGGACCCTCCAGTGACTTTTGCATTGAAATTATTGTACTTTTGGACTGCCAAGTTTTATTTGGTTCCTTTAAAAAATAATTTCTATTTATTGATATTTTCTATTGGATGAAACATTGTCATTATACCTTCCTATAATTCATTAAACATGGTTCCCTTTAGTTCTCTGAATATATTCATAACAGACATTTTATAAGCTTTACCTAACCCCCTCAAAGGCAGCTTGTATTGTCTGTTTTGGTCTTGTGTATAAGTCCCCCTTTCCTGTTTCTTTGCATAGTCTATAATTTTTTTTCCTTGAAAAATGGACATTTTAGGTAGTGTAGGCCACCAGAAATAAACATGCTTTAGGCTGGGCCCTCTTTGATGATCTCTTTCACTGAACTCTCTTTATATGTATAGACTAGAGGTTTGGTTGCACAGATTTGTGCACCGGTAGGGTCCTTCAGCCTGGCTTGCGGGGATTGAGCTGAAACCTGCAATCCAACATCTCCTGAGGGGTCCTGGATTGCGAGAGGGCACAGGCCAGGCCAAAGGGCCCCACAGGTGCACGAATCCATGTACCGGGCCTCTGGTATGAATATAAAATCTTTGGTTAATCTCTTACCACCTTCCTCCTTCTTTTCTATCCCCTTCCTCCTTCCCTCTGAGATTCATCATTCTGCTACATGTTTCCATGCCTGTGCATTGAGTCTGCCACCTGGTGGTCAGTGTGTGCCATAGCTACCTTTTGAACAGTCGAATAGTTGGACACATAGCAAATTAGCCCTTTATATATATAGATATGTATTATTTTTTATTGATTTCAGAGAGTAAGGGAACCGTGAGAGAGATAGAAACATCAATGATGAGAGAGAACCATTGATCAGCTGCCTCCTGCACATTCCCACTGGGAATTGAGCCTGCAACTCAGGCATGTACCCTGACTGAGAATCGAACCATGACCTCCTGGTTCATAGGTCGACACCCAATCATTGAGCCCCACCTGCGGGCTGAACTCCCTATTAGATTCCAGACTGATCAATTTCTATTGGTCTCACACTCTAATTATTAACTAAGTGCTTCGTTTTAGAAAGTGCCCTGGGCCTTAAATCCTTCCATGCTCTGATCCAAATAATGTCAGTGCCCTTGGGAAGGGCCAGAGATATTGGCTTGCTCTCCTCACCTAAGGCAGAACCTCTTTACCAGGGAATGGGCGCTGGTGTTGAAACTGGGAGCTGGAGTGAGCTACTTGGCTTCCACTGCCTGCCCAGTATATTTTCCACAGCAGATGTAGGGGTAAACACACATATAAATCCCCCTCCCAATTTTTTCCATGGCACACCCCTCCCATTTCTTAAAGCATATACTTTTGGAAACATTTGATTGTGAATTCTTGCTATCCAACAGAAAGAAACTCCCCACCTGGGGAGTTAGCAGAGCCTAACACCACCAAGAATTGCAGTGCAGAAATATTGGTTATTTGATTGATGAATGGTGCTACCCAGAACAGGAAGCTAATAAATGCTCAAAAGCCTGGCCTCCTGGATGGTATGCAGGTGGCAGATTATGTAGGGCAAAATCATAAGACACCGGGGGTTAGGGGTTCTGGGTTGTGCTGGGAGCTGTTTGGTTGGAGGAAAGGTAAGGGTAGTAAATCCTTCCGTTGTGTCTTGAGGACATTTCAGAGGTGTGCCCCTGTGTCCCTCTGTGAGGTTTCATGGGAAAGTTGCCAAGAGAGTCATTCCTCCTTAGGGCTCGGGAGCTAAACCATGACTTAAGTCGGGATGTTATCTTCAGCCTGCCAGAGGTCCAGATCTTGAGATCATTAGTCAGGTCTGAGGTATTGTCTTCTGCTCTCTGCTGCCTTGGGGGTTGCTGATTTTGGGCCCCCCTCAGAGACCTAGTCTATGAGGGATATTTATACAATTGTATATAAATCTTCTAAAAAATCTAAGTAAGCCTTTGGCCAGTTTTACAACCCAGGAAAGTCTTTCTCAAGGATTTGGGAGCCATTGCTTTGAAATATAAATATTAAGGAAGATAGCACTCCTATCTCTTCGTATCCTTGGGAATTTAACTTTGGTGTCTGGTTCCAAATTATAACTGCCCACTTGTCATAAAAATACCAGTTTTATGATTCTTTTAGATAAAGGCAATTAGTAGGGACAATTGGCCACTTCAAAAACCAGGTGAATTAAAAATAAACTCTATGTGATAATTGGCACTGCTAAGTTCTCTGACTTAAGGAGTAGTCACTGTTTATCTTGAGAACATGTATGGAAGGGACTGTGTCTGCCTGGGCTATGTAAACTGATGTGACTTTTTTCTGTCTGGGCAATTTCTTTAGCAGATTGCCCATATACATGTCACAGTGTAATACATATGCAGTCATGAAACTGTTTTCTTTCTCTTCTAATTTTGTGGCGAGGCTTTTGGGTTGTCAGTAGCTTTTGTTTGTTATTATTTTTAAAAAATATATTTTATTGATTTTTTACAGAGAGGAAGGGAGAGAGATAGAGAGCTAGAAACATCGATGAGAGAGAGACATCGATCAGCCGCCTCCTGCACACCCCCTACAGGGGATGTGCCCGCAACTGGGATACATGCCCTTGACCGGAATCAAACCTGGGACCTTTTAGTCCGGAGGCCGACGCTCTATCCACTGAGCCACACCAGTTTCAGCTGTTATTACTTTTTTAATAAAAGTAAAAGGGGGCATGGCAACTGGCACTGGACTGCAGCTTCTGCAACCTGAAACCAGAGGAGACAGAAGCTGCCCTTCAGCTGCTCTGAGGTTAACTCTGCTGGAACTGGTCTTCTGCAACATGGAGATGCATTTATTGAGACATGTTTGTGGCCCAGCCTATGGCCTGTTCTGGAGAAGATCCCATGTACTTGAGAGGAACGGATATTTTGTTGTTTGGTGGAGTGGTCTTGAGATGGATGCTGGTCTAGTTGTTTTATAGTGTTGTTCCCTTGTTGCTACTAGTAACCTGGAGCTACCAGGCCCCTCTTAATGGCTCACTATTCAGATGCCCATTGTTATCAACAATGCCCTTCTGCATGAATTTTACAGGTGATTTTCCAAATTAATTCAGGCCCTTCAGGCGAAGCCGCTGAGTTTAGTTAGTTCTTATGGCCTGCCTCTCCAAGCAGGCGGAAACTCCGGACAATTATATCTGAACTCAGGGGTATAGTAGGTCACATGTCCCGTAATAACATGCCACTGGGCACTGGGGGGAGATGGTAGCCCCTAGTTATTTCAGCTTGCTTGTCTCCAGGGAGAAACTTCACCCTACAAATGGACTGGGGCACCCCATTATTGGATCAGGGCCCCACTACTTTTAGCCTGTCATGCTTGAGGATGAATCCTCATGCTACAGCCTGAAGTTAGTCCTCCAGCCCCAGGCTTGCCTGGAATAGTGCTGCTTCTGCAACATGGGACTGAAGGAATAAGAGATAGCGTGGCCTTCTCCTCCTAGGGTGAAAATATGGCCCTAGACTAGATCCTGAGGGGGTAGGGAACCCCCATCTTCTCATGCACATCCATACCTGGAGTAGAGCTTGTCGCATGGAGCTGGGAGAGGCACAACTGTTTATAACCCAAATGAACACAGATTCTCACTAGTTTTAGATATTTAGTATATTTTATTGAACAAATGTTTGTTCATTTGCCGTATGCCCTAATGATAATTTCTAGACACTTTAAATGTGTGCACACAATGTGTGCATGTACATATCATTGTCACCAATTGGTGTTTCACTGAGGAGTCAGTCTATATCGGGGAACTAGTCTAGCAATGGAATCTAGGGAAGATCTTACATGTGCAGTAGTTATAAATTGTGTTCTTTGGATTACATGTACCTCCATCATCTCGTAATCTTCAGTAAAACTCATGAAAAGTTGTGGCCTTAGCCTGACCTTGGCCAGGTGGCTCAGTTGGTTGGAGTGTCATCTCCGTACACCAAAAGTTTGCGGGTTCAATTGCCAGTCAGGACACACACCTAGGTTTCAGGTTCGATCCCAGGTGGAGGCACATGTAGGAGGCAAGCGATCCATGTCTCTTTCTCTCTCTCCCTTTCTCTAAAAACCAAGCAAACACAACACAAAACAACAACCAATAAAGATATCCTTGGGTGAGGATTTAAGAAAAAGACTGAAAAGTTATGGCCTGGTCTCTGGTGCTCAGTAGGAAATAAGGAAAGAGGAGAGCACATTTTGGGATTAAAAGGTAGAAGAGGGGGAACGGAATTCGATTCCCCAAGTCCAAAGTGGTGGCCTCCTTGTTTCCCATTTGAAAACCACTTTGTCCAGAGAGCAGCAACTTCACGAGGTAGGAGGCTGCCGAAAGGAAGTAACATGGTAGCTTGCTGAGGCTCCAGACATAGGGAACTTTCCTTTCTAGTAAACAAGGTAAAAGGAGGCCTACTTTTAGCTAATATATTGCAATCATGTTATTTATTAAAGCAGCAACCCCCCGCTGAAACGATGCCACACCCCATGCCACCAGCATCAGTGCTTGGTAAGTTGTGGGAATTAGGAAGAAATCAGAACAGACCAATTGTGCCCTGTCTCAGGAATTGGTGAGCAGAGAGCTTGACCTGGATTTCAGACCCAAGTCTTGTACCATACCTGCCGCCCTTGTGCAGAAAAGAAGTAGCACAAATTCTGTAATGGCTCTGAGCATTAGCCTAAACAATTCTGAGTGCCAGAAAAGTGCCTGTGTGGTGTGGATTTAACAATACATAAAAGGGGCGATGGATTTTAGAAATAGTCTGGTGGCAGGGGCTCATTTGTGCTAGTCATGTTTTGATTACACATATTTATACTTCGAAATGGAAAAAAGGCTGTAATACACACACATATACCGTGTCCCAAAAATATATTCATATTCTAACAGCTGATAGCTCAATTTTGAAAATGAAATATAATTTTAAAAACTGCTTGTATACTTTATTCCAAGTACATATTTTCCGGTGTATAAGACGACCCCAACTTTTGAGAAGATTTTCCTGGGTTAAAAAGTCTTAAACGCCAGAAAATATGGTGTATATATATATATATATATACATTTTTTGGACACCCTAAATATTTTAATTTTCGAACTTGTTTATTCTGTGTAGGGGTGATCATGTATTACTTATTTGTATTTTGGTGGAAATTTTCTTTGAGATGAATTGACTTTATAATCAGGAAAAAAATGGAGTGTTATTTAAAAATTGCAGAATGAGGAGTTATTGTCTCATCTGGAACCTAAGCTTATGTCCACCCCTGGGGTTCAAAGTTTTCTGGTCATCTTAGCATACTGATGGGGCTAAAAGTCTTTTTGCATTTGGAACTAGGAGACCTCTAAGGGGGGAAAAATCACACTAAGCCAAGAGAAAGTCTGCAATTATGTTTAGCTCAGAAACAAAACTTAGGTTTTAGAAGGGGAGGAGTCTGAGTGGGTTTGTGGATTTATCTTTTTTTTCAAATATGTTTTTATTGATTTCAGAGAGAAGGGAGAGAGGAAAAAATCAATGATGAGAATCATTGATTAGCTGCCTCCTGCATGCCCCCTACAATGGATCAAGCCCCCAACCCTGGCATATGTACTGATTGGGAACTGAATACCCCCCTCCTTGGTTCATGGATTGATGCTTAACCACTGAGCCACACTAGCCATGCCTGTGGATTTATCTTTTGACCATCCTTTTGCACTTACATCTCAGGGTTAGAGGGGGGCCTGCAAGTAAACACTGAAGACTGAAGAAATTTTTTTTCATTTTTTTTATTATGGAAATTTTCAGACATCTACAAAAGTAGAGAGAATAGCATAATGAACTCTGAAATAGCCATCAAACAGCTTCAACAATTATCAACTTATTGCCAATTCTGTTTCATCTATACATTCACTTATCCAGCCCTCAGATTATTTTGAATCAAATACCAGTAGTGTCTTTTTATCTGTAAACTTTACAGTACACTTCTCTAAAAGATGGGGATTAAAAAAACACAACCACAGTACCATTTACACTTACAACCCACCCCCCCCCTCCAACAGTTTGGGGAGATGTGTTTAATTTTAAATTCTGCAAGAATTGAGGGGAACCATCAATACATTTCACTGGTACCATGAAGAAGGGTATAATACTAAAATCTTTTCCCCATGTAAATGCTCTCTAATGCAAAAAAAAAAAAAGTCACTCTGGGGCCATTGCAGGAAGCTGAGAAAGAGTGCTGACATCATAAACCCCACGGCAAAACTCCGTAACATTCCCTCTAGACATTTTTGTCAATTTCTTAAAGTTGCTTTCCTTGAAGCAGCTGACCCAAGTCCTCTCCTTCTGAATCCTTTCTGTTTCCCTCACAGAAGTTCCCTTTTCTAATGACAAAAATGTAGCTGTCTCTGTCGTCTGCATTCTCATACGCAAAAACCAGGTGGAATGAATGAAGGGCTAGCAGTGTGTACTGGAAAAGGGGATAAAAACTATAGCCAACCAAATCAGTAAGAGATGCAAAAAAAACCTAGGAAAACTAAGAGGCCTAATGAACTTGGAAACTGCCTACTGTCTACTGCAGTCTTTGTTGGCTCTGGCATCAAATAATACAGTATAATGAATTTTTAAAATGAGAAAAACTCTTTTCTTCAAAGATATGTTACGATTACCTAGAAGAAGTGGTTAGGGCATTGCAAAAACATCAAGTTTAGTACTTGTATATCGTTGTAAAATTTATTTTTATAAAAGCTCACCATCTTAGCTTGTGTGCCTTGCATCTACTTTTATAGTTAGTTTTCGAGCAAGTGATTTTCTTTTTGGAATAAACTGTTAAGCAAATTAGCAACAGTACAAAAACACTGAAGTTGTTCCACAAAGAACCGAGCCTACAAATCGTTGTCCTAAGTGATGGCGTAATCTTAAAACTGTGCTAGCCACTGTGCGGTATGACATAGAAATCTGAGTAATAATTCTTGTCCTTCAACCTCTTACAAGTCCCTTAAAAAGTTTCCAAAACACCTGATACAGAAAAGCCACACACATGGTGCCCTCGCCCGCGTATACATTCTACAAGCACCACAGTGGAAGGGGAATGTTTTGCCACAGAGTGATGACAAAATATAAATTATATCAAAGGACCTTCAGTGTTGTCAACCATATTTCAAGTAATGTCTCAGATGCAAACTGCAGAGAGTAAGGAAATGTGGTCCTTGCTCTCAAGGATAGCATAGTCGAACCGAGAAGGCAGAAACATCAAGAAAGCACAAGGAAAGGCTATTGGTGCTGAATTAAGAGCATGTTCACATACACAGTACAATAACCAAGGCAAGAGGAGTCAGTAGAATAGCCAGGGGAGGGCTGTCCCAAGATGGAGCGGGAAACCCAGATGCGCTGTCTCCTTGGAAACATGGAAGTGGTTATCTGCTCTTGACGATGCCATAGATCGATGCTTCACATTTATGATTCTTTGAAAGCAATCCTGAAGGTCTTGCTGTTCATCTGGAAAAACAAAACAACAGGACGAGTTAGCAGGCTTATACTGATTTAACAATTCCCCCAAAGGGCAAATTTACAAGTGCATCACTCACTTCACATTTGGAAAGTCCTCAAAGCAGTGGTTCTCAACCTTCCTAAGGCCGCGACCCTTGCATACAGTTCCTCATGTGGTGGTGACCCCCAACCATGAAATTTTGCTACTGTTATGCATCATGATGCAAATATCTGCATTTTCCGATGGTCTTAGGTGACCCCTGTGAAAGGGTCGGTCGACCCCCAGATGGGGTCGTGACCCACAGGTTGAGAACCGCTGCCTCAAAGTTATCAGTGTACCATATTTTCTGGCGTATAAGACGACCCCCAATTTTTCCAGTTAAAATATAGAGTTTGGGATATAACCGCCCTATAAGACGACCCCCAGTGTGTAAGACAACCCCCGACTTTTGAGAAGATTTTCCTGGGTTAAAAAGTCATCT
>JAAGEH010000137.1:355776-368888 GCA_011751065.1 Lasiurus cinereus | reverse complement strand
GGGTGAAGGCAGGGCTTCCTGGACAAGGAGTAGCCTGAGGGTTCTCTGAGGGGCGAGGACATGGTCTCCTGTCCAGGGGTTTCCAGATGGTGTGGGGGACTGCATCAGTGGTTCTCAACGTTGGCAGACATTGGGCTCACTTGGGGAGTTGAAAACAATCCTGATGCCCAGGCAGCGCCCCAGACCACGTAAATCAACACATCTAGGGAGGCCCCACGGAGATCCCAGTGTGTAGCCAAGTATGAAGACGGCTGTGCAGGGAGTGGACAGCGTGCCTGCTTGCAGCCTGAGGGTGGGCTGAGAGGGTGGACACTCCTGTACAGGCTGGGTCCCTGAGTCGATGGGGCAGGGAGGGGGGGATCGGGTTTCTCATAGAGTGTGAGGATGGAAATCCTGCAGGAGTGGGAACAGCAGTACCTGGGTGAGGGAGGCAGGCCTGGGGTCTTACCTGGCGCTTTTTGGGCCTGTTCTGCTTATGCATCGTCTGATCATCGGCATTACACGGGTAGCACAGCGGAGTGGCTGTAGCGCTGCAGTCCACACACTCCCTGGCCTCTGGTGAGGTGGAGAGAGGGGAAGAGGGAGCCAGGCTCAGCCCAACTTTGCCTTGGACCCTCCCCCCTCCTCAGCCTCCCTGTCCCTTCCGGGGGTCCTCACCACAGCTGGCCAGAGGCAGGGTTCCATGAAGGTTGGTGGAGGCAGAGGCCGCTGGATTGGGGGAGCTTCCGGTGGGAGGAAAGAAGCTCCTAGGAAAGTCGGGGGCCCCGGAGGCACTGCTGGGGTCAGGGATGGTGGAAGGCACTGCAGGTCCCAGCATCAATAGATTCGTACTCAGTTGTTGTGTGCTTAAGGTCTCTAGGATGGTGCCTCTCGCATAGGAATCTTCTGAGGCCTGAGGCGGGGTGTCATCCCCGGTGGGGCACACAGTGGAGGACAGGTAGACACCAGTGTTGCCATAGGCCCAGCTGGTGTATGTTGAGCCCCCTGGAGTCCCCTCCACACAGTTGAGCACCTGGATGTCTGTTGAGGGGGTGGATATGGGAAGGAAGAAAGAAGGGGACAGAAGGTCTGACGCCATCCTGCTTTCATGTTGCAGTGGTACCCAACAGCCCCAGCCTGGTGGCCAACCTTCCCACCTGCCCATAGGTTGCCAAAACAGCTGCTGGCCCTGAGGGACTCCTGGGTCTGAGTCCCACTGGTCACCCTGGCAGCTGCAGTCACCAGCAGCCATGTCCCCATGGGCTTTGAGATAACTGTGTGGAGTCCCAGGGGCCAATCAACAACTAGGGCCACCCCACCTACTTACAAGATTCATTCCTGATGTGGCAGTCTGGGGATATACATTCCCAGGCCTGCACATACGTAGAAAATGTCCACATAGCCTCGTGAAGGCTTCCAGCCATTTTCAAAATGGCCTCTTTGTGTGGTTCTACCCTAGCTAAGGGTCCCCATGGCAACCCCAACAGAATGGAACCCTGCCAGGAAAGCCAGTACAGCAGCTGCCTGCATGTGCCACGACTAGGGCCAGGGTTGGAACCTAAACCCAGGTGCATGTCTTTGACTAGGAATTAAACCTGAGACCCTTCAGTGCACAGGCCCATGCTCTAACCACTGATCACACCAGCCAGGGCCCAGGAGATATTCCTATGGGCGAGGCCTGGAAGTTGTGAATGTCACTGCTCGCTCCATTGATCAGAACTGTCACATGTCCACCTGTCATTGGAAGGGAGGCTGGGGACGTGAGTGAGCCAGGAAGAAAGGGGAGCAGGGTTGAAAAGCCTGTGGCAGGGTCTGCTTCAGGATTCTGTAGACTCCCCAGAGCTACGCTGTTCCATGTGGTAGCCACTAGCCACAGTCAGGACAGAGGCTCCTGTACAAGGTGAGGACAAGGCTTCCAGGACAATGCTGTCAGAGAGAGTCACATCAGGCTCCTATACAGGGTCAGGAGAGTGTTTCCAGAGGCCAAGTTTCGGGGTTCCTATAAAAGATCAGGTCAGAGATTCCTGAAACCAGTCGATTGAAGGATTTCTGTTGGAAGTCAGAGAAAGGTTTCCCGCAGAATCCAGTTATAGGCTCCCGCACTGTTCTAGGCAAAGATTCATGTAGAGGGTCAGGGCATTGAGCTAACCCAGGGTTAGGTCAGCAAGACCTGTAGTGTCTGGGCAGGGGGTCCTGTGCCAGGTGAGGCTGTAGGTGCCTGTATAGGATGAGGTCTGGACTCAAAGCAGGGGGTCAGGACAGGCGCCCCACCACAAGTTCAGAAAAGGATTCTTTTTTTGTTTAATATATATTTTATTGATTTCAGAGAGGAAGGGAGAGGAAGAGAGAGAAACATCAATGATGACAGAGCACCATTGATGGGCTTCCTCTTGCATGCCTACCACTGGGAACTGAGCCCACAACCCAGGCATGTGCCCTTGACCAGAATCAAACCTGGGATACTTCAGTCCACAAGCCAATGCTCTATCCATGTAAGTTCAAGACTAAGGTTCATGTTGAGAGTTGGATCACGGGTTCCTGTGTACTCTGTGGGGTGGGGCGTGAGGTAGGGATTGTTGTGCAGAGTGACATCTAGGGCCATTGTCAAGAAAGAAAGCAAGACTCCTGAATTCAATGGAGGTTACTAAAGAGTTTGCAGATGGGGATTTCTTTTCTTTATATATTTTTATTGATTTCAAAGAGGGAGAGAGAATCATTGATTGGCTACCTCCTGCATGTCCCCTACTGGGATCGAGCTTGCAACCCGGATGTGACCTGACCACAAATCAAACTGTGACCTTCTGGTTTATGGGACGATGTTCATCCAACTGAGGCATGCTGGCCAGGCTATAATTGTAATTATTTACTGCAGCATTTTCTTGATGTCAATCATTCCAGTGTCACTCATGATATTTGCTTTTTTTGTGTGCACCACATGTACTTCTATATATTTAACATGTCTTTGTTTTTTAAATATAAGAGTATCTTTTAAAAAGAAGCATAGTTCAAAGGTTAAAAATTAAGAACACAAAGTAATGTTATGAAATATTTGTAAATGAAAATAAGAATCAGTACAAATAATAGTATGTTAGTGCTGTGCTTTATACTAACTACTTTATATAACTTCTTTCCCTTCAATCTTCAAAATAACTCTTTAAAAAAAAAAAAGCTACCCAGGATTACAGAGCTAGTATAAGGGAGAACCAAACTCTAATGTATTTTGGACCTTAAAGCCCACATGAAGTGCACTGAGGGCAGTCCCCCAATTGATTTTTCCCAACTGCTTCCCCTAATTACTTTCCCCCTTCCTCACTGATCCAGTCCTCCCTGGTTTTCAGCACTTCAGACTTTCAGCAGCTCCTCTTCCCACAGGCCTCTCCCCAGATGCTCTGGCCCACTGCCTGTGCGTTCAACATTGCAACCTTCAAGAACAGAGAAAAATAGATATTTTAAAGTCTTTTTGAGAACACAAAACAATTGTTATCTGTATTTTCCTGAGAACTATTAGGGAATAAGATTATGAACAGGGCTCTTTGTGATCTAGGTTCTGGGCATGAGAATGCAGATAGAGACCTGAGGGAGAGATGGGAACTTTCCTCCTTGTGCAAAGGAGTGGAGGAGGAGATAGAGTCCCGAGGAACTGAAGGCTGCTGTGGAGGGAGAGGGATCTGCTGATCTGCAGGAAATGTACAAGGTAAGGGAGGGCATAGGACATGGCTCATGGTGGGCACCCAGTAAATATTCTGAGGTCTTAACTAGAGAGAGATGTGATCAATTATGGGCAACCGTGTAATGAGGAAATTGCTTTCCAAGTCGAAGTTGTGACCAGGAACTTTCCCTTTGAGTTCACAAACATATTTTCCCTGTTTTTAGAAGCCTAGTAGCCAGATGAAGAAAACTTGAGGCAGCAATGGTTTAAGGTGAGATAGGATTCAAGGAATACTAGATCTGGAATTGGTAACTGAAACCAATGGATATAGTGCAGTAAGAGGAAGAAGACAACTGTATCGTTTGTTGTCACCCTTTCTCCACTGTTTCAGGCAATTTCTGCATATGATGTCATGAAATTTTCAGGACTAATCTGCAAGGGATATGTTATCCCCATATGACAAATGAAGAAATGGGTTTCAAATGACTATGAAGAAATTAGCAGCCCCCCAAAGTGGTATGAAGATGATTTTAAACTGAAAACACCTCAACAGACAGCAGCCATAGGAAGAAACTATCTAATTTTAAGCAGAACCTACCAAAAATGCAACTGCCATTGACCTACCCACTTTTGCTCTCCCTAGGGAAATTTCCAATTGAAAGAAGACTGATGCTTAGCATAGGAAAGTACTAATTCAGCTTCTATACCTCCACATAGACATACATACACCCTGGGAAATGTTGAGCGTGGAAGGAGATGGACTGCCCATTATCCTTAGCATGAAAAAGCCCAACAGAACTTTCTCACTGGAGCCCTAACCTCCCTCCCTTTTGCTTAGATCGTTTATAAACCTTTTGCTCTAGCTCTTCATAGAGTTACTCATTATTGAGTGCTCCCTCATATGCCCATCTTTTCTTCTGTTCATCTGTCTCTCATCAGTTCATTCACAGGCCATGACCATTTGAGCTTAGATTGGTAGAGGAAAACTTTTTCTGCCAACAAATAAATGTCTTGTTCAGGTTCACACAGATTGAAAATGGCAGGCCACAGGATTTTACCTCTGGTCATTTGTGCCTCAAAGAAAAATGTATGGGGGCTCCTGGATTCTAGAGTGGGAATATGTGTTTAATGAAGGCCTCTCTACCCCCTTGTCAGAGAGCAGTGTGGTTCCCTGAAACAGACCCAAGAGCAACCACAGGACTGACCCAGGAAATGGCCAGCTTCTTTAGACTCACATAATCAGGGTCTAACCCACAGCTCCCCATTCCACTGAAGCTGAAATGAAGTATATGAGTTGGGTGGACTACAGAAAGAACCCGTGTCCCTATAATTAGTCTTTGATCAAACTCAGAGAGGGTGACAGTTAAGACCAGTAAGTGGTCATTTTGCAGAATTACCTTCTGTCACAGAACCTCTGGGAAGCTGAAGATCCCAGAGAAAGTCTGACTTGGGTCAGGACATATGTCAGAGAAGCCACAGCTTGGATTCAGTGGGGTCATTCTATGTGATCCAGGTCAAGTCAGTTAACATCCCTGAGCCTCAGTCCTATAAAATGTGAATGCTCTTACATATTGCCAGGACCTTGTGGGAAATGAAAATATATTAGTCAAGAGTTTGCCACATCAGGTTAAGTCTATGACATTGGTAATTCTGGTTTCTGGAACTTTAAAAAATTCTAGTTCAGTTTGTAGACAACTATGTGTGTATTTGCACACATCAAATACTAGTAGGCCTGTGCATGAATCCATGTGCCAGTAGCTCTCTCTGGGGCCTGGCTGCTCTGTGCCCACTTCCCAGAGGTTCTCCATGGTCCAGAGGCCCATCTATGCCAGGCACGGAACACTTGCCTTGTCACTGGGGCAATGACACAAATGTTCCCCCCACCCTCAGCTGCTCCATGCCCACTGTCCAGAGGCCCTCTGCAGATGGGGTGTAATGCTTGCCTTGTTGCTGTGGCGATGAAATTAGTATTCTGCCAGGCCATTCACACTGCCCACTCTCAGCGACCCCTTCCCCCTCTCCAGACTTGGGGACTTAGGCAGCATTGAGTGGACTAGGTGCTGCCATCTTGTGGCTATAGGTGCTACCATATTTGTGATTGAGTGACAGTTAATTTGCATATTGCCTTTTATTATATAGGATATCTAACACACACACACACACATGCACACATAAAAAGTGTTTTTTTTTGTCTTGGTACCACACTGTTTCTTGAAATCCACAGAGTACAAAGGCAAAAGGTCTTATCAGGGAAACTTGTTCTTTAGGTGGCTCTATAGGATTTGAGAGGAATACAAAATGATCATTGCCTACCTCCACCAACTTAATGAAAGATGCTTTTATACTACTTTAAACTTACAGTAATTTTGACTATTACATTTGAGTAGGTACTCCATTAAAGCTAAATCTTATATGTAACCTATAACATATATGAATATAGGAAACCACATATTGTTTTATTCCTAAATTTTGTTTTTGTTTTGTTCCTAATATTAAAGAGAGAAATCAATATTTTAGAAACAGAAAATAACTAAAACATTTTTTAAAAGAAGAAAAGGTCTTATGGAGCCTCCTCAAAAAATTAAAAATATGACTCCTATATGATCCAGCAATCCACTGCTGGGTATTTATCCAAAAGAATTGATATCAGGATCTCAAAAAGACATAAGCACCATTATGTTCATTGTAACACTGTTTGCAATAGCTAAGCTGTGAAAACAACCTAAATGTCCATGAGAGATAAATGGATAAAGAAAATATAGGACACACACACACACTCACACACACACACACACACACACACACACACACACAGTGAAATACTATCTAGCTTTACTAGAATAGAAAATTCTGCCATCTACAACAAAATGGATGAACCACGAGGACATTATGCTAAGTCAGTGGTCGGCAAACTGCGGCTTGTGAGCCACATGCGGCTCTTTGGTCCCTTGAGTGTGGCTCTTCCACAAAATACCACGGCCTGGGTGAGTCTATTTGGAAGAAGTGGCATTAGAAGAAGTTTAAGTTTAAAAAATGTGGCTCTCAAAAGAAATTTCAATCATACTGTTGATATTTGGCTCTGTGGACTAATGAGTTTGCCGACCACTGTGCTAAGTGAAATAAGCTAATCACAGAAAGACACATACTGCATGATTCCACTTATATGAGGTCTCTAAATGGTCCAACTCAGAATCAAAGACTGGAATGATTGTTTCCAGGAACTGAGGGATGGGAAAATTAGGAGTTAGTAATCAGCAGGCATAAAGTGTCAGTTAAATAAGATAAAAACTGGAGAGATATGCTGTGCAACATTGTACCTATGATCAACAATAATGGATTGTACATGTAAAAATTGGAAGAGGGTAAATCTCATGTGTTCTTAGGACAATAAAATAAAAACTTTAAAATAAAGTAATCATAACTTTCATAGAAGTGATTGTGGTGGGCAAAGTAGAGTTCATATTAGCACCACTCACTCTGGACAAAGTTGGGAGACAAAGCAAAGATGTCCTTACAGCTCTCCTCAGTGCACTTTATGACATTTTCAGTAAATGCTCTTGCCACGGCCAAAGTTTCTCTTAGAAAAATAAAATGAAGACACAATTGTCTTCTAGGTTATGGATCAATTCATTTTGAGAATTATGTTCACTATATGAAATAAACAGAGGGAATTGGAGAAAAGGTTAAAAATACATTTAAAAACCTCTCTGCCTCCAAGTATGAGCAATATTGACAATTTAATGTAGCTCCTCCTGTTTTTTCTTGCTTCTTTGTTGTGGGGAAAAGCACACATTCAGAGACGTATAGAAACAATAAATTAATACAAAGCAATTACAAAATTTTTACCCAGGCCAAGAAATATAAAGGTCTCCAAATAGTGGCAGTAGCTTTTGTTTTCAGTTTTTATAGTTATAATGCAATACATCCCTTCACTCCAAAGATTTTCATAAAACTCCTTTGGCTAGCAAAACATCTAATAGAATTCATTTTATGTATCAGTGTATATGCATATACGTATCATTGTGTATATATATTCTAGTTATTCTATTTGAACATATCTTAGATACATCAGAGATGCTTAATACTTATATATTCATCTCACACCTGTCAGAATGGCATTCATCAACAAATCAACAAAAGACAAGTGTTGGCGAGGATGCAGAGAAAAAGGAACCCTTGTGCACTGTTAGTGGGAATGCAGATTGGTGCAGCCACTGTGGAGAACAGTATGGAGGTTCCTCAAAAAACTAAAAGTGTAACTCCCATTTGACCCAGCAATCCCACTCTAAGAAACTAGAAACACCAATCAGAAAGGATTTATGCACACCCCTATGTTCATAGCAGCACAATTTACAATAGCTACAAGTTGGAAACAGCCAAGGTGCCCGTCAGCAGAAGAGTGGATCAGAAAACTATGGTACATCTACGCAATGGAATTCTATGCTGCCATAAAAAGAAGGAATTCTTACCATTTGCAGCAACCTGGATGGAACTGCAGAGCCTTATACTAAGTGAAATAAGCCAGTCAATGAAGGAGAAACACCACATGATCTCACTCATTTGTGGATAATAAAGAACATTATAAACTGATGAACAAAAGGATAGATACAGAGGCAGTAAACCATCAGACTGTCAAATTACAGCAGGAAGGTTAAGGAGAGGTGGAGTAGATAAGAGATCAACCAAAGGACTTGTATGCATGCATAAAAGCATAACCAATGAACACAAGACACTGGTTGGGGTATGCCTGGTGGTGGTCGGGGGGGGGGGCAATGGGAAGATATGTATACATGTAACACAATAAAAAAAAGTAAAAAAAAATAAAAATAAATAAAAAAAATAAAAATAAATTTTATTTCATCAATCCTAAAATGAATACATAAGACATAGAAAATAAGAGAAATTTTTTAAAATTCTCAAATTTTTGCTATTTTAAGCTACCTGCAATATATATAAAACATTATATTTAAAATTTAGACCACAGAGTTACATTTATAGGATTATGGCAAATCATATTACCCAGACCAACTCATCTACTGAAAATAACTCAAAATGCTATGGTAAATAACACTGTGATCTATACTTTTGGGAATATTTTGTCTGTAGTTATTAATTGTGCCTATAAGAAAATAAGGATTGATTTTTTGCTTTGTTCTTATTCAACAACCATCAATCAGACATCCCTAGAGTTATTCTAATATTTATGAAAAAGGCCACTTCCTTGGCTTTTCTGAACCAACTCAGGAAGGAGATTACCAAATGGCATATCATTAATACGCATATTAAAGAAAATGGTTCTGCCCAAACCGGTGTGGCTCAGTGGATAGAGCATCGGCCTGCGGACTGAAGGGTCCCTAGTTCGATTCCAGTCGGGGGCATGTATCTTGGTTGTGGGCACATCCCCAAAGGAGGGTGTCCAGGAGGCAGCTGATCGATGTTTCTCATCGATGTTTCTAGCTGTCTATCCCTCTCCCTTCCTCTCTGTAAAAAAAAATCAATAAAATATACTTTAAAAAAATGGCTCTGTCAAATACTTGGCAAATGAGTGCTTCAAATGTTCCTCCTCTACAATACCTTCTTCCTGATGGTTTTAGTATACCATACCAAATGAGCGCATAAAGTTTTTTCATGATGGATGTTTCTCTAGAGAAGATTGAAAAAAGCTATGATTTATATTATAGGGTGTTCACTTGATTCCAGGAACTGGCTTAATCTACTGTGGGGAGAAGCAAAATGTCCTTCCTACCCTTTGGGGTTCTTCTTTAGATAATTTTGGTTTAAGAATTAAATTGACACAGATTACTAGGAATTGGGCTGATAATTGCCAAAAAAGCTTTTCTATTACTAAACCACCCTTTTCCATTTCTTTGGCTAAAGAGAACATAATATCTTTGGTGTGTTTTGTCTATGCCTGTTGGTGGTTCTAGGTTGGAGGCTTCTGCGGGGCTCTGTCTGTTTGGAATATAATGGAGGCAATAAGGAAACTCATCTTATTCCTTAAGTGTCAAGGTCCCTAGGCAGTCTGACTTCTTTTCCTGTTTCAGATGTTTTCATGTTTGTAGTGTTATGTCTAGAAATGTTTAGTTGTAAGGAAGACCTTAAAACAATGGCATTGCCCTAGCTTGTTTGGCTCAGTAGATAGAGCGTCAGCCTGTGGACGGAAGGCTCGATTCTGGCCAAAAGCACATGCCTGGGTTACAGGCTTTAACCCCAGTTGGGGGCATGCAGGAGGCAGCCAATCAATGATTCTCTCTCATCATTGATGTTTTTGTCTCTCTCTCCCTCTCCCTTCCTCTCTGAAATCAATAAAAATATTTTTTTTAATTTAAAAAGCAATGGCATACTCCATCTTGCATATCCCACAAACTTCAAAGGTTATATTTTAATTTATATTCAGTTCCAAGTATTTTAAAAATTGTCTCAAAATTTCTTCTTTGAATCATGCGTAATTTATAAGTGGGTGGTTTTGTTTGAAAATATTTAGAGATTTTCTTATATATCTGTTATTAAAATCTGATTTCATTATGTTATGGTTGAAGAATATATCTTAGATCCTTTCTGTTATTTTAAGTTCAAGTTTTTCCTTTTATGGCTCAGATGAAGGCCTATCTTCCATATTGCTCAGTGTACACCTAGAAAGATAGTTAACTTTACTGTTATTAGGTGAGACAGGCTATAAATATCAATTAAGTCAAGGTAGTAAGTGATGTTGTTTGGGTCTTTTAAGTTTTGCTGATTTTCTGCCACTTGTTCTATTGATGACTGAGAGAAGAGTACTGATTCTGAAAGTATAATGATGAGTGTGTCTGTTTCTGCTTCAGATTCTATCAGATTTTGCTTAGATCATAGTCAATTGACACAGTCTGCAAGTGGTGGTGCTGAGATTTGAAGCCAAGCATTACTCTGGTCCTAGTATCCACGATCTTCGTAGCCCACTGCCAAACACCAATCCTCCTCATTTGTGAAAAGAAGAAACAGGAAGACTTTTTATACAGAAATATAAACATGGTAGGAACCCAGTTCTTTCCCCTGTTAAACCATTCTCTTTCCCTCTCCTTCCTTACACTACTACATCAAACCCATGCAACGTGATATTGCCACTTCTAAATTCAAGTGCTCCTTTGACATTCTTAGATCACAACCTCAAAATAAGTGGAATCCTGAGAGAGATGTGGTTAAAATCACAGAGACAAAGAGCCCTCTTGGCATACTAGAGTGGCTGCAGCCCTTAGAGGCTCTCTGGGAAATGGGGTTGATTGATTATAGCAATTTCTTCCTGAAAACAAAATACAGTACTTGGTTGTCAGGTTACTAAGAAGGAGCTTATTGGGAAAAATAGGTCCTGAATTCATTCTTGTGTGTGTGTGTGTGTGTGTGTGAGAGAGAGAGAGAGAGAGAGAGAGAGAGAGAGAGAGAGAGAGAATGTGTACATGCACATGCACAGAGAAAAGTATAGAGACACAAAAGCACACAAGAATGGCTGACTGTGACCATCACTGAAGGAATGATGGCATTGCAGATGCTATGTTTCCCCATTAATATATGCATTTTGTTTTAGATTTGCTACCATGTGAATTAATTGCATATTTGATTATTTGATTATTTTAATTCTGATTCTATAATACTTTCAGATTAATTAAAATCAACAGATAAAAAATACCCGTATTTTCTGGCGTATAAGACGACTTTCTAACCCAGGAAAATCTTCTCAAAAGTCGGGGGTCGTCTTGTAGGACAAGTATATCCCAAACTCTATATTTTAATTGAAAAAGTTGGGGGTCGTCTTATACGCCCAGTCGTCTCATACCCCAGAAAATACGGTATATATTAAAGTCCCTACCCGACACCAGTTTCCTAGCCCCCTAGTTCCCATTCCCAGATTAGGGCTCATGAGATTCAAAACCTCGAACACTAATAGGGTTCTTGTGATATAGTGTGTGCATGGGGAAGAAAGGATACCAAGAAAGAAAACAAGTTCAGTGTAACAATTTCAGAGCGAGGAGAGAAACCTCTTCCTTGTGCAAACCAGACTCTCTATGACTGCCATAGCCTTGGATATGTTGTTCCCACTACCTGGAAAACTTGCCATCCCCACACCATTCTGTCTACTTGTTGCTGTCTCTCCAAGTCCCAGGAAGCAATGCTAAATTATGATGGATTTCCATCATATATGGTGTCAAAGTATCTCAAATGCTTTATGTCTCAGAGAGCGTTTATGCTGTAGTGACTTTTTTGTTTCCTGTCTCTTTTAGCAGAAATCACGATCCCTGTCGGCCTTGCTCATTTTAGCATCGCAGACTCTATCTAACCCGGTGCATGGAAAGACAAGCTTGAGAAAAATCCATCTCACTTGGATCTCAAAAACAGCCCGGCTTGTGTGGCTCAGTGGTTGAGCATTGACCTATGAACCAGAAGATTACGGTTTGACCCCCCATCTGGGCACATGCCTGGGTTGTGGGCTCCATCCCCATTGTGAGGCATGCAGGAGGCAGCAACTTGATGATTCTATCTCATCATTAATGTTTCTATCTCCATTCTTCTCTGAAATCAATAAAAAATATATTTGCAAAAAAATCCACAAAAATTACGTCCCCGTAATTTCCTCACCATCTAACACAGATTGTTTTAAAGGGCACAAATAAGGAATTGAATTTCTAGTGTTTGGAGGATGGTGGAAGCTCATCGCTAATATCCCAAATGAACCAAGATCCTATTCAGACTCAGAAAAATGTAATTGCAAAGAGATTTGGGGCAGGAGATTTCTGAAAAGGGTGAGCTTATTTGGGAAGGGGTGGGAGTGAAGGTCGTCAAAAGACACATACTGGAGAGCACAGATTTTTTCCCCCATTCAGTGGATGAAGTTCTGTCCAAATTTGATGCCTGGAAGTCTTCTAGCAAAGGATAGCATCCTAACTGAAAAATCTCTTGCTATCAATGGCTAATTTCTTGGACCCTTTGAGGAGAGAAATCAATTCTGTACCTACTTCAGAAAATTATTCCACATGTTGAAAAGGAGCCAGCCTAAATACCAGCTTCCCAGGAAACCTATTCAGGCTGTACAATTTCCTCCAATATCCACTGGAGGTTGCTACTACACTAGGATTTATGTCTGTTGGCCACCTGTATGTCTTCCTTGGAAGAGTGTCTGTGCAGATCCTCTGACCGTGTTCTTAACTGAATTGTTTCGTGTGTTTTTCTGTTGCTGAGTTGTGTGGGTTCTTTGACATGAGACCCATTTTCTGTTAGTTGCCTTTGGTATTGTAGAAGTTTCTTTTGCTGTGCAGGGGTCTATAGACTCCCATTCTTTTTTTTTTTTCTTTTGTATTCCTTGCCTTTGGGGTCAAGATCACACAAAAATACCCTCTGAGGTCAAGGTCTATATATTTACTGCCTTTGTTTTCTTCTATGCCAGTGGTCAGCAAACCGCAGCTCACAAGCCCATGTGACTCTTTGGCCCCTTGAGTGTGGCTCTTCCACAAAATAC
>JAAGEH010000137.1:229240-295776 GCA_011751065.1 Lasiurus cinereus | reverse complement strand
CCATTTTTATGATGTATGTGAATGCATTCTCTATTAGACTCCAGGAAATCAACTGGAATACAGTGAACATAATCATTTGCTTGTTGGAACCTCTCTTCAAATGGAATTAGTAAGGGAGGTACCATAATTTGGCTGTTTAATATAAGGTGCCAAGTAACATTTTCTATCACATTATGGATAAAGAAGGAGAGGGAAATATTGTCTCATTTTTCAGTGATATTCTTAATTGGAGCCAGAGCAATCCACACCACTGGACATAACTTGGGTTAGCATTTCTCAAAACACGTTCACATGTTTAAAATTGTTGAAGATTTGTAATACCACTGGGATGTAAGAAGGAATGACTTTTATGATTGAAGAGGAAAATCAAGGCAATGTCAAGATAACTAAATAAATATGGTAAGATATTCCGAAGGTTTTTACATATTCATTTTATTTTTAAAAAATATTTTTATTTATTTCAGAGAGAAAGGGAGAAGGAGAGAGAGATAGAAACATCAGTGAATGCATGCCCCCCTCCCCCCACTGAGGAATGAGCCAGAAACTCGAGCATGTGCCCTGACCAGGAATTGAACCATGACCTGTTCATAGGTCAGCACTCATTCACTGAGCCCTGTCGTCTGGGCTACATATTAATTTTATATGTTAAAATGAACTAAAAAGAGCAACATGAACAGACTTGCACACTACTACTCATTTTATTTATATTCTCTCTCATTTTGTCCTCATAAAACAACTCAGAATGCACAGTACCATATCTATTTTCAAGATGAGTCAGTTGAGATCCAGTGACAGAATTGCCATGCACACACTCAGGATGGAAATGCAGTCAATCATCTGATGCCCAAGTTCACAGAACTATCTGCCTATGCAGAATATGCAATCCTCAGCTCACCTACCTACCACCAATGATCTCTTTTTTCTTTCTGACACAGCTTCATGGAATTTACATCCTATTTCTCCTCTCAGCCTATCTCTTATCCCTGAGATTGTGGCAAATTGCCCAGGACATGCTTCAAGAGTAAGTATGGCCTTTTTATTCCTGAAATGTAGTTATATTTTCTGTTGGGAACGGGGTAATTTGTTTGAATGCTTTCCAAGAGGGAAAATTCATTGTTGTGTACAATGTCCTGCTGCCATCTCAAAACTGTGTGCTGAGGAGAGTCCTCTATAGAAGAATTGTTTTTTAGTAGAAATAATGCAAATTAGAAGCATAGACTTTGCCTCTATAAAAACAGATGGCAGAGGGGAAGAACAGAGGGGAAACAAAAAGTATGTAAGGGCAAGGGGAAAGAGGAGAGAGAGAGAGAGAGAGAGAGAGAGAGAGAGAGAGAGAGAGAGAGAGAGGGAGAATTTTTGGTGAGTTTCCACTGAGGGTGCCATGTTCTTCCTCATCATTCCACTAAGGCTTTGATGTGCCTTTGATATACTATTTGTTTATTGTCAAACAAAACACATGTGTTACTATTAGGTTTTTAATGTTTGAGGAGCACTGAAATTATTCTGGATATCACCAGTTTTCTGTGTTCCATGCTTTTAGAAGCTCTTATTTTCAGGAAAGAGAACAGACTTGAAGTTAAACCTGGATTTGAAAGTTTCACAATAAGGTGGTAGACAGGGAGAACAAACAGTTGACAATCTTGTCTATAATTGCACATTTTGCATTTTACAGCCTGAGCTAACCTCTCAGTCCTGGGCTATGGCATATTTACATAGAACTGCTGAAGAGTGCATGCTGTTTCAGGGAGAGCAATTGCACTGAGCTTGTAGTAGCCACACATCAGTATTGAAGGAAGAATGCCAGGGCTCCTGGTGTCCTCAGGCCATGGATAGGGGAATACAAGGCTGGGGCCAGATCACTACCATTTCTATCTTGTCCGTTCTGTCCACACAATTAAGCTCTGGACATATTTTACATTTCGGTACATTGAGGGGCTGGGTGAAAAAGTTGAACGGATTAAGCAAAAAAGAAAACTCATAGACATAGATAATAGTATGGTGATTACCAGAGAGAAAGGTAATCAGAGGAGGTAGAGGAGGTTAAAGGGGAGATAAATGTTGATGGAAGAAGACTAAACTTTTGATGGTGCACATACAATATGATATACAGATGATATATTATAGAACTGTGTACTTGAAATCTACATAATTTTATTAACCAATGTCACCCTTAAATTTTAAAAAAAGAATCCAACCATACTATAATCTTAATCTTTGTCTTCCAAAATTCTAGAACAATGAGAAGTAAATGTCTGTTGTTTGGTTCATCATGTCTATGATATTTTCTTATAGTAGCCTTAGCTGACTAAGATTGTGTGATGTTTTAATGGTGGCTGTATGACACTCTTCTATGCATTGGACAAAACCCATATATACATACAGTACACACAGTAAATTTAATGTGTCCAAAAATTGAAAACATCATTAAAAAATGAAGAATATCAGGATGGAATGCAGAATGTGACAAAATATCTACCGTTTAAATATATAAAAGCCTAAGCGGCCAAACAACTGAAGGACTAAATGACCAGTCTACCAGTCGCTATGATGCGCGCTGACCACCAAGGGACAGATGCTCAACACACAGGATCGGGCTCTCTTCTGTCTGAATCGGGCCTGCAGAAATTGGGTTTGCAGGGATCGAGCCTGCAGGGATTGGGCCTTCGGGAATAGGGCTCCTTCCTGTCTGAATCAGGCCTGCAGGAATCAGGCCAGCTGGGATTGGGCTCCCTCCTGTCTGGATTGGGCCTTCAGGGATCAGATTTAAGGGACTGGGCTCCGTCCTCTCTTAATTGGGCCTGTGGGGATCGCATTTGCTGGGATCCAGCCTGTGGGGATCAAGCCTGTGGGGATAGGGCTCTGTTCTGCCTGGATTTGGGCTGCGGGGATAGGGAGCTCAAGGGTTTGGCCTGCAGGCATCTGGCTCCCTCCTGTGTGGATCAAGCCTGCAGGGATTGAGCCTATAGGGATCGGGCTTGTGGTTATCGGGCTCCTTCCTGTCTGGATGGGGTCTTACAAAGGGTTAACAGTGGAATGTACAAAAATTCTCTAAACTCACAGTAAAATTAGCATCAAAAAGAATAAAATATTTGGAAATTAACTTTGCCAAAGATGTGAAATTTTATAGACTAAAACCACAAAAAATGTGAAAGAAATTTAAAAGTATATAAATAAATAGAAATGCATACCATATTTATGGTTTGGAAGACTTAATAATGTTAAGATGCCAATGACATTTACCTGCAGATATAGAAAAATCCATCTTAAAATTTATATGGACTCTCAAAAGAGCCTGCATATTCAAAAGTCTTGAAAGACATTGATTAGATTGGAAGATTCACACTTCCTGATTTCTAAACTTACTACAAAGTTACAGTAATCAAAACAGTGTGGTTGTGGCAAAAAGAGAGACATATATACAAACCAATTGTCCATTGATTTTCAACAGGTTGTCAGAATTGTTCAATAGGGAAAGGACAGTCTCTTCAACAAATGTTTTGGAAAAACTGGAAATACACATGCAAAAGAATGAAGTTAGACCCCAATAATAGGACATACATCATATCCAGCTTTTAAAAAGAAGGAATTATGTAATATGTGACAACATGCAGGAACCTTGAGGACATTATGCTAAGTGAAATAAGCCAGACCAAAAAGATAAGTACTGCCTAATTCTACTTATAATTTTAAAATAGTAAAATTTATAAAATCACACTGAAATAGTGGTTACCAGGGCTAGAGGGAAGGGGCAAATAGGGAGATATTAATCAACTATCATAAAGTTTCAGTTAAGTAAGATGAATAAGCTGTAGGGATGTGATATACAACATTGTATCTAAACCCAATTATCTACATTTAAAATTAGTTAGTAGGATAGATCTAATATTAAGTATTATCACAATACAATTTTAAAAATTATTGTATTTCATTAAACAATTTCTACTGTATTGGCAATAAATTGTGAATAAGCATTTACTCAGTACCTATTACATGGTAGGCACTATGAATTTCATAACCTTAAAAATCTGCTCCCTTCAAGAAGCTCAGACAGATGGAAAGAGGTTTGAGAAAATAGATTATTCCAACAGAACATGAGTAGCATTAGGATAGCAATAAAACACTTTTGAGTACTGTGTAAGCAAAGAGGTGGTACATCTAACCCAGCCAGTCCATCAGGAGGTTAAATAAGGCTTCTTTTAAAATGCTTTATATATATATTATTGATTTTTTATTGAAGGGAGAGGACAGAGTTAGAAACATCGATGAGAGAGATACATCGATCAGCCGCCTCCTGCACGACCCCTACTGGGAATGTGCCCGCAACCAAGATACATGCCCTTGACCGGAATCGAACCTGGTACCTTTCAGTCCGCAGACCGACACTCTATCCACTAAGCCAAACCGGTTTCGGCTTTTTATTGTAAAATATTAATATACAAAAATGCCCCAAACAAAGATACACATAGCTCAACAATAATTTAACACAAACGCCCTTGTAACCACCACTCAAATAAAAAATAAAACATTGGCCCTGGTGGGTGGCTTGGTTGGTTAGAGCATCATCCTATATACCAAAAGGTTTTGGGTTCTAATCTTAGTCAGGGCATCTATTTAGGTTGTGGGTTCTATTCTTGATCAGGGAGCATATGGGAGGCAATTGATCTATGTTTCTCTCTCTCCTCTCTCTCTCTCTCTCTCTCTCTCTCTCTCTCTCTCTCTCTCTCTCTCTCATATCCTCGAGGGAGGAGTAAATTTTTTTTCAAATAAAACATTGTTTAGCACCCAGACATCCTACTCTTTGTCCTCCTTCCCAAAGGAATCATTACAACTTCTATGTTAATTATTTATCAGCCTTTAAAATAAATAGTTTTAGAGAAGGCTTCTTGAACAGATGACATCTGAACTGTCAGGAAATATAAACAGAAACTAGTACAGTGAAGATCATTTCAATGTATAAGAAAGCATTTTAAGTACCTCAACACATGAAAATGCTTTCAGATAACTAGGATGTTTTGTATGATTCATGGTACAGTTTGAGAAGAGGAGTAGGTGTTAGAGGTAGACACCCTGAAACAATAGGAAAAGAGTATATCTTACAGACTTCATGTTTCATGCTAAGGTTTTTAGGTCATCTTGACAGCAATGAGAGTCATGGATTATTATGGAACAAGGGAGTGCTTTTGTCCAGATGATAACTTTTAAATAAACCTGATCTTATCTAATCTTCCCAATGTTGAGAGATGTCATTGTTCCCATTTTACATATCAGGAAACTGATGGTCTGAGAGGTCATCAGGTGTATCCATGGTTTCAGAGGTGTAAGTGAAAAATATGTGATGGAGGCCATCATTCCAGATGATGTGCTCAACCTTTCCTTAAACCATTGCCTCTGCTATCTTCTCGCTCTTCACAACTCCTATATTCACAAGAATGGAAATTTGGTGGAAAGTCATGAAAAATAAGGTTGAGGGATACTTTGATATAATATAGTAGCACTGACACCAATTCAGAAAATAGTGGCTTCAAATCCTACTCTGCTGCTTAGTCACTGTGTCATCTTAGAGAAGTTTCTCAATCTCTTTGAACCTCAGTTGCCTTTTTTGAAATGGGAATAAATTTACACAAACATACATGAAGCAAATGAAATATGTATAGTGTCTAGTGCAGTGCCTGGCATGCAACAAGCACTCAATAAATGATAGCACTTATTGTAATACCAGCTGTGTAACTTGGGGATAATTACCCTCTCTGAGCTTCAATTTTCTCATTTTGTGAAAATCCACTAAGATTCATGTCTGTGTGATTTCATTTTTATGTGGAGTCTAAAGAACAAAATAAATGAACAAACAAAACTGAAATATTCATAGAGAGCAGATTGGTGGCTGCCAAAAGGGAAGGTATTGAGAAAATAGGAGAAAGAGGTGAAAGGAATAAGAAGTACAAATTGGTAGTTACAAAATAGTGGGATGTGAAGTGCAGCATAGAGAACATAGTCAATAATATTGTGCTAACTGTGTATGGTGCCAGTTTGGTATTGGTTATATTGGAGGAAATACTTTGTAAAGTATATTATTGTCTAACCACTCTGCTGCACACCTGAAACCAATACAAAGTAATGTTAAAAGTAAACTCTAATTGAAAAATAAAAATAAAAATGTTCATGTGTGTCCTCTTAGGACACATAGTAGGCACTCAATCAAATAATGGCTCTTTATGTAGTATAATATAAATATTGACTTTGCAGACAGAGAAAACTGTGTTCAAATGCTGTGTTCACACTCTTGAGGAAGTTATTTAACCTCTTGGAGCCTCAGTGTCCTCATCTGTCAAATGGAAATAATGCCCCCCATTTGCCAAGAAGCAGAGTTAGAAGAGCTGCAGATAATCCATATGAATTACCTGCCACGTAGAAAATCCTATATAATAAAGAGCTAATATGCAAATACTCATCATGCACTCATGCTGTCACACCATAAGGGCTCAGACACTCAACACTGGGGAGAGAGGAATGGGGACTAGCCAGGCACAAATAAGCTCACGAGAGATGAATGGGGACCAGATGAGCACAAATGAGCTCGTGAGAAAGGAATGGGGACCAGCAAGGCTACAGCCTAGAAGAAGGACTAGCCACCCACCCTGCAGTCCTGGTCACCAGTGCCTCTGCCTGTGCCTGTGGCCCAGGAGAGGGACAAGCAGCCCTCCCTGTGGTCCTGGGCACCTGTGGCTGTGGCGCAGGTGAAGCTGCCTGCCCTGTGGCTTCAGCTGGCCTGGGCAAAGCCAGTCTGGGTCCTGGGTGCCTGCAGCAGAAGGAGGGAATCCTGGGTCCCAGGTGCAGGGCAAGGCAGAGGCAGTTAGGGGCAATCAGGCCAGCAGGGGAGCAGTTAGTGGCAATCAGGCCAGTAGGGGAGCAGTTAGGGGTGATCAGGAAGGCAGGAAGAGGTGGTTAGGGCCAATCAGGCAGGCAGGCAGAGTAGTTAGGGGCAATCAGGCAGGCAGGTGAGCAGTTAGGAGCAAGTGGTCCCGGATTGTGAGAGGCAGTCGGACGTCCCTCAAGGTTTCTGGATTGAAGAAGGTGCAGGTTGGCCTGAGGGATGCCCCCCACCCCCTGTGCACAAATGTTGTGCACGGGGCCTCTAGTATTCTATATAAGAAACTCTGAATCTGGATTGCAGAATTCTGAATCCTAGTCTTTTTATAAGCTGCTATAAAGTCTACTTCTGGGATACATTTTTTCTTGAGTGAGCATGGAATACAAGAAATTCACAGTTTTAAGTGTGACTTAGAGTCAATTTCACAGATATAAAGAATTTATTCTAAAGGAGAGAGACTCATAGCAGAGAATGCAAATAGGTACTATTTATTAAGTGCCTGCTCTGTGCCAAGTACTCTATATATACATGGTTATTCTAATCATCCCAGTGGTTCTGCAAGACAGTTATTACTATGACTATTTTTACAACTAAGGACTGTAAATTTCAGAGAGATTAAGTATCTTGCCAAGGTCAGAGAGCTAACAAGTAGCTGGTTTGAATGACTGCAAAGTCTATGCTTTCAACTGTATGAAGATATCTATAAAGTAAGCACTCCCACAACAAAGATATAAAGAAAACAGGTTGTGCAGGTACACATCAGAGAAGCAAGGTAATTAGCAAGGATTTGTTGGACATCTACCATGTTCACATTATACCAGCAAATCTTCATGTATAGGATCTTATTTAATCTTCCCAATATTAGTAGGTGTTTCTATTCTCATTTGAAAGATCAGGAAACTGATGCTCAGAGAGGTCAGCAGATATATCCATGGTTTCAGAGGTGGTAAGTGAAAGATATGTGATGGAGGCTATGCTGTCTCCAATTAAGGAAAATCAAAATGGCACTGAATTTAGTAACAAATATATAAGTGTATTAGAAATTTACAGTCTATCATAACCTGGCTCAGCTTTGGAGTATCTGAGACCTAACAAGCCTGTAAATCAGACAAGTCCCCCCCACCCCCGCTTTTTTCTATACTTGAACACTAAATAATTATTATTATTTATAAACTTTATTTCATAATTATCAGTGTTAAGTATTGCTTTTCAGCTGCATTTTCCCAATCCCACACACAATAAAATGTTTCTAGAGACCAATAATCACTTAACCCACAAAACTTGGGCTCTGATCGGAATTATGGATTTTTTATGTCAAGCAAGATGAGATTTCAGACTAAAGGCCTTCTCACTTATTACTTTCCTGGGGGTTTTCTCCACTGAAGTTGAGTGATGGCGAATTAAGGTGAGATCTCCCCACAAAGATTTTACTACATTTGTTGCATTCATAGGACCTTTTCCCATTATGGATATTCTAATGGTTATTAAAAGCAGACATTCACCTGAAATTTTTTCCACATTGTCTACACAATAGGGTTTCTCACCACTTTGAATTCTCTGATGTCCAATAAGGTATGTATGCTGACCAAAAGTTTTTCACATTGATTATACTCATATGGTATTTCTCCACTATGACTTTTCTAATGCTGAACAAGATGTGAGTTATAAATAAATGCTATTCCACTTATAAAACTTTCCTCCACAATGAATTTTCTGATGTCCAAGAAGAGATGACCTCTGACCAAAGGTTTTCGGCGCATTTCTGAGGATTTTCCCTAGTATGAATGCTTTGGTGTCTAATCAGATATGAACTTCTGATGAAACTTTTACAATGTTCCTTGCATTCATAAGGTTTCTCTGTATTCAGATCCTTTGTGTGTCTTATACACTGATTGGCCAGATTATTCTGATCTCTGAACGCATAATAATCTGGCTACTCAGTATACATCGTATATAATGAAAGGCAAATATGCAAATTGTCCCCTCGACCAGGAGTTTGACCAGAAGGCAGGTTGGCCAACAGCTCATGTCCCCTCATCATGGCCAGGCTGGCCGGACCCTAATATATATATACTGAATGGCCAGATTATTATGCATTCAAAGATCATAATAATCTGGCCACTCAGTATATACTTACTCAACATTGAGCTAAAAACTAGGGTTATATGAATCATAAAATGGGACTTCTTCACAAACAGGATATTCATCTGATGACACAGAGTTTGCCTCACATCAGAGCTCTTGTCACATTTAACTAATTCATCGATCAGCTCCTTTGCAGGGCTTAGTCCACTGGCCACTATTCTGAAACTACAGTCTCTGAAAGGAATGTGTCTCTGTCTTTCCCATGTTGAGATTCCTTGGCTCAAACTGCCTTCCACAAAAGCAGAGGAAGAGTCCATAAGAATCCTGTCAGAAGAACCCACTTGGGCTTAACTTTTTCAGGTACTTTTTGGTTAAAAATATATTCTATTGTGTTCTTTGGAGGTTCATCAACTGAAATGATAACAAGAAAATAAAAATAGCAACTGTTTTGTATATTGAAAAGAAATCAGTGACTGTTCTGAAATCATGGGAAAGGTGTTAATTAATTCAAACCAACGCCGATTTGCTGTTATATTAAAATACAGAATGAACAAGTTGAAAAACAGGATTCTGCCCTTGCCACCATGCTACACACACACACACACGAACACACAGTATATTGCTTAAAAATTTCTCAGACACAATAGTATATTATAAAGTGGGCAGAGAAAAATTATCCCAGTTCATAAATTAGGAAACAGAGACTAAAAGAGGATATGTCACATACAATGACTATTCATGACAAATTTTGTAATAGATCCCATTTCTTAGAACTGTTTTTTTTCACAACACACAAACCAAATTTGCATTTGAATTTTATAGAATTTCCCACTATACCTATACTTGTAATACTGCATCAAAAGTTGAAAACTTGTGAGAGCCGAAACCGGTTTGGCTCAGTGGATAGAGTGTCGGCCTGCGGACTGAAAGGTCTCAGGTTCGATTCCGGTCAAGGGCATGTACCCTGGTTGCGGGCACATTCCCTGTAGGGGGCGTGCAGGAGGCGGCTGATCGATGTCTCTCTCTCATCAATGTTTCTAACTCTCTGTCCCCCATTGACCTATTTCAGCACAGAGGAGCCTGTCCCCTCAGCGCTACATGTTCAGAGGGTGCAAAAGTCCTCCCAGATTGAGGGTCTTCAGAGTACATTGCTAAGCTCTTATGTGTTTAGATGTCTCCTTTAGCCCCTCCACTGAAGGCCCCTAGTATGATGCCTCTCAGTGTAGCATAGTGTTTGGGACATGGTGAGATCAGGGATGAAATTGGCATGTGTGATAAACTGAAAGAACAATAGATAGTGTATATGTCAGTTTTCAAATAAAAGAGCACCTTGTAGTGAAGAAATGCATGACATGAGAAACTGTGGTTGTGTTTCAGGAAGATCATGTTAGAAGAAACCTCTATTCTCCTCCGTATGAAAAAAGAGCAGAGAGATTTGGTGTGGGGGGCGGGGAGGAGATGGCATAAGTACAAGGAGAAGCAGGCAGGGGCAGGTGCGGCAGGGCCTGAAAGACCATGTTATCAGAGCTGAACTTTGTCCTAAAAGCAAAGGGAAACAAGAGTGATGTACTTCAACCCGTGTGTCAAGGACAGTGGAGGGTCTGAGATTTGTGCACCCCAGGGGGCCTTACCAGTTAATTTGTCACAGATTGACGAATGCTGACAGAGACAGAGGACTCCTGGGTGAGAGAGAGAGGATGTGATTGCTTGCAGCAGAACACCATGCTTGCACTGGTTGCACCAGTTCCCAGGAGCCTGGGGGCAGTGGACTTACCTGGATGCCCACACAAGGCGGAGGGTTGTGATGCAGGAGGGGAGCCCTGATCTTGGGAGACTGACGGCTGTGAGAGTGAGCAGAAGCAATCCTGCTTCTCGGGGGAGGGGGGAGGTGTTTCCACACCCCTCAGGGTTGCTCAACACACTCTGAACCCAGAGAAACCTCCCAGGTGAAGCAAGCGATTAGGGCTTTGAATTCTTGGCATGCCCAGAAGAGGCATGAGGGAACACGCAGGGTCCATAGGGGTGTCCTCTCCCAACACTATTCTCTCTTAAAGGCCAGCATTGGAGAACGGGCCACTCCAGGGGGAAGCCAGCACTGAACCTGCCTGGCACTCGATAGGAACTGTAACCTACAAACACGCCACAATCTCTCCCCTGTTGATTCCCTCCTTCCCCTCCAGCTGCTGACCCACCCGGTCAACCTATTCACAGGCTGGGGGACTGTAGCACACCCTGGGATCCGACCACAAGGGTTTCCAGGGCTGATGGCACTTGGAAGGACAGGTAGAGGCAAGCAGAATGGTCTTCTGGGCTGGTGACATGGGTGATACTGAGCCTGTGGGCAATGGTGCTCTATGAAAGCCTGAAAAGGTCCCTCCCAGAGGTGGTTTTGTATCTAGACAGTGTGGGCCCAGTGCAGAGTAGATAGTACCCACAAGAGAGGCATAAACCCACCCACCAGCCTCCAGGCTAGCCCGGAGACAAAGGCTCCCCTTGCATTGTCTAGGGGAGCTGGATCTTCCTGGTATACTTGGTTGCCATGGGAACTCAAGTAGATGCCAGCTTCTGTGAACCACAGGTGTCTCACCAGGACCAGCCATTCCGCAGTTGGATTCAAAGTGGTTTTGCTCTGAACTTGCTGCCGTCTTCTGCAGATGGTGAACACCTGGCGTGTTTGGACTTTAGCCATGAACTGGGGCACAGTTCTTCATCGAAACCCTCGGAGGGATTACCCCTGTCTAATCTGGTTAGTGCATGGCTCTATCTGTTCTCTCTGTTGTGATGTTTGCCTCTACACTACTTGCATAGAGTCCTTAATAACTAGAATTCTGATGCAATTTTTGCTGCTTGTCAATTGATAACATCTTCGTCTCATCAACGCCTTAATAAATGAATACTCAACATGTAATGATTGATTACACTGCCAGATACACTTTAAAAAATCAATCTCTATTTTACAGAACAGACCAAAGGCCTAGAGAAGCTAACTGGTGGTGCACAGGTCAGGGAGGGCAGCTGCAAAGGCCTGTCACTGGTGTCGTCCCACAGGGCTAGGGTGAGGATGGGTCTTTGGACTGGTGGCATGATGTTGCCTCCTTGAAATTCTGAACCTTTTTCTTGAATTTGTGTTTTGTAAGAACTGTCTGATGGCACAGCGCAGCATGTGCTGGGGACCTGGAGCCTCAGCTCTCCTGTGGTCTAGACCTGCTAGCTCTCCGCCTGGGAGGTGGGGGGACAGGTTTCCTGCTGCTGGCTCACCCACCCTCCACTCACCCACACACCTCTTCCTCTCTTGCCCATGTGACTGCTGCTGCACTTCACCCTCTGGGGTGGGGGCTGGGAGTGAGTGCAGGAAATGTCAAGGTTGAAAGTGCAAGGTCATGGGGTAGGGGACCTGGCCACCTGTGAGGACCTTCACGACATTCAACAGCTAATACAAAAGACCGCGACTCATCAAAGAGTGACTGTGGAAGAAAGGAAATAGGAGCTTTTCCCTGCTTTCTGGACGGGAAACCCCACCTTTTCATTTTGCACAGGGCCCCTCATTATGTATTTGGTTCTACATGGTAGAAAAGGCCACAAATTCAGAATGCATGGCTCCAAAGCCTGTGTTTCTGCACTTTTTTTTCTCTTTTAGTCTTTAATGACAAGAAAAAAAATGGAACAGGTGGTACATGCATCCATAGTATGAAATTCAAAAGTTTCCAAACATGTGGTCAAAAGTATGCTTCTCCATCCAGATGGGGAGGCAACCAACTCTCCGAATAAGCAACTGGCATGTCCACCAGGTTCTTCAGTAGCCTTCTGTGCAGGGGTACCTTACGCATGTACAAGTCCAGGCGCCTATTTCACTCACTTCCCTTTAGATACAAACTAGAGGCCCGGTGCATGAAATTTGTGCATGGTGGGAGTTGGTGGAGGCAGTCCCTCAGCCTGGCCTGAACCCTTCCCAATCCAGGACCCCTCTGGGAATGTCCAACTGCTGGACATTCTAGCATAAGTATAATAATGTTCACAGTTCAAAAATAAAAATCCCTCAAATGTCCATCAACAAAAATGGATATTAAGCTATGATATATTACTATAATAAAATACAGTAGCAAAGAAAATTAATACACGAATCTACATCTAGAACCAGCAGTCAGACATCTCTCTCACAATCTGGGACTGCTGGTTCCTAAGCACTTGTCTGCCTGCCTGCCAGATTGCCTCTAAACGTCTCTGCCTGTCAACCTGATCACCCCTAACCATCCCTGCCTGCCATCCTGATCACCACCTAACTGCTCTCTTGCCAGCCTGATTGCCCCTAACTGCTCTCCCCTGTTCGTCTGATCACCCTCTAACTGCTCCCCCCTGCTGGCCTGATTGCCTCTAACTGCCTCTGCCTCAGCTCCTGCCGCTGTGACTTTGTTCAGAACGACGTTGGGAAGATGTTTGGTCTAATTAGCATATTACCCTTTTATTAGTATAGATGGTTAAGTACCAAACAGTTTCCTGGACCTTGCTTGCTTCATTTCTCATGTGCGTTGGAGATCTTTCTCTATGGTCACAGTGAGAGCAAAGCTTAGAGAAGGCCTGTCATGCCATTGCTTAAGTGCTTTAACATAACCCTCACCATGCCAAGGGCGTGACTTGTTCATTGATGAGGAAATTGAAACATAGACTTTAAATAACCTTCCAAAGTTAACATGACTAAAAATGAGAAGACCCATGACTGGACCCATGCAGTGTAGTTCCAGAATGTACATTTAACCACGAAGCAAAATACATTCTACTTATTTAAAAATATATTTTTATTGATATCTAGAGAAAGAGGATGGGAGAAGGATAGAGATAGAAACACTGATGAGAGAGAATCATCAATTGGCTGCCTCCTGCAGGGCTCCTACTTGTGATGGATCCTGCAACCTAGGCATGTGCCCTGATGGGTAATTGAACCGGAGACCTCTTAGTTTCTGGATTGCTGCCAACAGCTGAGCCACATCAACCTTTTAAATGTAATTGCCTGAGGTCCTTTTATAGGTGTATCCTCTTTTATTTATTTAGCCAGTTTGTTATCAATGGACATTTATGGTTTTTCCAATCTTGTGGTATTACAGACAATAGTAACACAATTGTTATTATTCAGTGCCTTTGAATAAACTTGTATGTAATTGCATTCCACACGTGTGCAAGTACATCCCATGGATACACTCACAGAAGATGAATTCCTGGATCAAATGGTAGAAGATCCACACAATTTTGACAGATACAGCCCGCTCCAGATGCTGCATCTGATTACACCAGCACTCACAGTGCAGGAAGGCTTCTGACCTCCCTCCACCCCCCACATCTTCCCCACAACAGTGCATTTCAAATGTTGGTATATTTAGCAACATATAGATAATGGACGGTCTCTTTTGTAGTTAAGATATGCATTTCTTTTACTATGAATAGGCTGGTGTGTGTGTGTGTGTGTGTGTGTGTGTGTGTGTGTGTGTTTCCGTGTAAAACTTATTTAGGGACATTTTGTGCTTTCCCTCCTATGAACATATTTGTCATACTAGTGATGGAGACTGATTCTTCTCCAAATCTGTTTCTCTTTCCTCCTGGAGTTATATACAAATTTTGGATATTAACTTCTTACCAGTTGTCTTATTGGCAAACATCTCTCATTTGGTAGGTTGCCTGTTTGTTTTGTTGATCATTTCCATTGTTGTGCAAAAAGTTTTTACTTTAATGTTGTCTCATTTGTTTATTTTTCTTTTGTTTTCCTTGCCTGAGAAGATATGTCAGAAAAAAATATCACTAAAAGCAATGTCAGAGAGTTTACTTCCTATATTTTCTTTTAGGAGTTTTGTGGTTTTGAATCTTACATTTATATTTTAATCCATTTTGAGCTTATTCTTGTATATGGTATGAGAAGGTGGTCTAGTTTCATTTTTTGCATGCATCTGTCCATTTTTAACACCTTTTATTGAATAGACTATTTTTACCCCATTGTATACTCTTGTCTCTATAGCAAAATATTAATTGACCATAGAGAGCCAAATATTAATTGGCTCTCTATTCAGTTTCATTGATCTCTATGTCTGTTTTTATGCCAGTACCATGCTGTTTTGATTACTATAGCCTTGCAATATAGTTTCACACCAGGTAGGTAAGACCTATTTTGTTTATACTTTTGGCTCAAAACTTCAGCTTAAACTCATTTGAATTTAACTTTTACAAATATTAATACTGGCCCTATATCCAGAAATTCTGATTTCATAGTCTATATTGTGATTTTGGATTTAAAATTTTTTTCTACTATAAATACTATCAAAGTGATAAATGACAATAAAATAAAGAATCACATGTAAATCCTATCCAGCTTCAACAATGATGAGCTTTTGGTCAATTTTATTTCATCAACACCTCTTAACTTCTCCCATGCCCCAGGTTTTCTTCAGGCACACCCCAGATATTCATTCTCTTTTTCTCTCCCTCCCTCCCTCCCTCCCTTCTTCTCTCCTTCCCTCCCTATAATACTACTTTAGTAATGCAATTCATGCTATTATCATACCTAAACAATAATTAATAATTTAATATCTTCAATATTCATTGACAACTAAAGTTTCCCTTACTCTCTCATAAAAGCAGTTTTCATTTTGTTTTCTTCAACTCTGGATCCCATTTAGTCTCACACATTGCAATGTCTCATAATGCATGTTAATTCTCTGTAAAATTCACTCTCTCTTACTCTTTTTTTTTTTCTTGTGAGAAATGAGTTATTTGGCCGAAACCGGTTTGGCTCAGTGGATAGAGCATTGGCCTGTGGACTGAAGGGTCCCAGGTTTGATTCTGGTCAAGGGCATGTATCCTGGTTGCGGGCACATCCCCAGTAGAAGGTGTGCAGGAGGCGGCTAATCAATGTATCTCTCTCATCGATGTTTCTAACTCTCTATCCCTCTCCCTTCCTCTCTGTAAAAAAAAAAATCAATAAAATATATGTAAAAAAAAAAAAGAAATGAGTTATTTGTTCTCCAGAGTCATCCACATGCATTGCTTTTGCTTATTGTATTTTGGGGGCATCATTTAACACACTTCTCTGTCCTCTGTCTTCTTTGTAAATTGAGATTTAGATCTACAGTCTTCTCCTGATTCACTCTTCACATTTTGGAAAGAATGTCTCAGAAATAGTGTCCCATTAGTCCATTAGGTGGCACATACTGTATGGTTGTCCCTCTTTTGTAATTGGAACAGATATTGGTATTCATTGCCTAGAGCACTTATGTCATTCGAGGCTAAAATTGAAGATATTTTCATTCTATTTGTCCTTCTTCATTTATTAGATGGAATTATTCAAGGAGAAACTTCCTTCACTCACTACTTGATTACCAATGTTACAGTTCATATGCCAAACACTGGATAATTGTTTCATTATTTGCTTCTGCTTACTCAATTCTAAAATAATAAATCAATTTTCTAGAATTTAATAACTGTGACAATGAGGTCATTTTTCCTTTAAAGCTGCTAGGGACCCAATAATGATGTGTTTAAATCCATTTTAGTTATTATTCTTATTGACACTAAATTTTCTCCAACATGACTCAGACTTGTGATCTGAATCTGCCCACACAGGAGCGATCACAAAGTATGTGCTCAGTAAATGTGTGCTGAAAGTATATCAAATAACAGTAAGGCATATTGACAATGTACTTGATTGTTTTATTTATTTATTTTAAATATATTTTATTGATTTTTTACAGAGAGGAAAGGAAAGGGATAGAGAGCCAGAAACATGGATGAGAGAGAGACATTGATCAGCCGCCTCCTGCACACTCCCTACTGGGGATGTGCCCGCAACCAGGATACATGCCCCTGACCGGAATCGAACCTGGGACCTTTCAGTCCTCAGGCCGACGCTCTATCCACTGAGCCAAACCGGTCTCGGCTGATTGTTTTATTTTAACATTATATTATTGTGCCCATCCTTCTACCAGATGTTTGAAACTGACATTATCCCTTTGCTATCTTTGGTGCCATTCAACTATTACTACATTTGGAGACAGAAAAATCAAGACTCACTCTCCTTCACTTTCTACTGTTATTAGGGGGACAAGTGACCACAACTAGGCTCATGAATTTGTTTTCTCTATGCACATCAGTGCCATCATACGCTCTACTTTCCAGAACTATGCATAGCTCAAATTTTCCCTTTCTCTACACAGCTCCTTATCATTGTACCATCACTCCTATGGAAGTAGTTTGTCAGTAAATCAACAAGTGTCTTTACTCTGCTTCTTCATCTCAATGGTTATTCCATTTATAGGTGTGCATTTTGAAGGCTGAGTATTTAGGCCTTCAATTTTTGATACCTATCATGGGGCTAAGAGCTAGGCTCACCTGTGTCATTGTGAAATGAGCTCCACAAAGGATTGTTTGCACATCATAAAGTATACAAAATCCAGGATGTGTAAAACATTTACACCCGTGATTTCTTGACTACAAGCTGCTATATAAGAAGGGTTAGCCGGAACCGGTTTGGCTCAGTGGATAGAGCTTCGGCCTGCAGACTGAAGGGTCCCAGGTTCCATTCTGGTCAAGGGTATGTATCTTGTTTGTGGGCACATCCCCAGTAGGGGGCGTGCAAGAGGCAGCTGATAGATGTCTCTCTCTTATCAATGTTTCTAACTATCCCTCTCCCTTCCTCTCTGTAAAAAAAATCAATAAAATATATATTTTTAAAAGTGTTAGATTAAATATAGGGGAATTAGACAGCTTCTTGAATGTATCTCATTACTTGGAAAGAAAAGTAATATTTACACAAGTATTGCTAGGATAGACACAGGAATTGGTTGGCCCTCATGTTAGTGTATGGAGAGACTTTTCCCACCTTTTAACCCTCAAATTAACCTACTTTCTGGAAGGGCTACTCCAGCACTTGAGTATCAGGCAATTCATTTCTAGCGAAGTGTGCTTCACCAAAATTTTTAGTAGCAATTGTGGGTACTAGTGGAAAATGACCACGGCTGAGTACCCAATTATCCCAGTTTTCAGAGTTCTTCATATTTCCCATATATTTTATGTATGAATTAGCCTGAAAGCAACAGGGCTGTAGTGTTAGCTTTGGTTTTATAGTGTATCCTCATCTAGCACTGGAAACATTGGATATAAACTCAGGCATTATATCTCCCAGGATGTTGTGTGGCCACTTGCAGGTAATCAGGATTGCCTTAAAATGGAGATACATTTTTCTTGTTTCATCTCAAAATTAGGCTATTTTCTCAGTGTGCTATTACACTTGGCTATCAGGCATTTCAGCCCTGACTGAGGTTGCTCTCCCACACCTTACTGTAATTACAGTGGGCAATGGTGTCTGAAAAATGATGAAGCTGCTGAAGCGACTTATAATTCCAGCCTCTGTGTTTTTGTGTGTGGCCTCTTTGTATCCTTACAACTAGCCCCCCAGGGTGTAGCTGTAGATGTGGATTCAAACATCCCCTGACAGTGAGAGAAAGCTTTTACTCAGACACTAGGCCCCCTCAATGCAGTTGCTATGGGAGATGATGCATCATGATTATGTTGTTGCCATGGTAACTCATGCACTTGACCCAATCTTGTTCAGAGTTGACACACCGAAGGCAGCTTTTCCTCAAACTGCCAGAACCATCTCCTTTGTCAGTTCAGAGGGAGAAAATAGAGCCAGAAGAAATATTTTCCCAAAGATATTCACTATCCCATAACTTATTTGGCTCCACAACTAGGAAAGGATTGCTTCTGGATTTTTTTATTATTGTGTGCAGGTGTGTACACATATAAGTTATTTGTATAATGGGGATGTACTGCATAGAGGGCACCAACAGATCCCACTATTAAAGGAGCAAGTGCCCAGGTCCTATATTATTCATGATTAGAATGAACTAGAATAAAGATAGCTAGAGCTAACTGAGAACTTTCTATCTACAAGGCTCTACTCCTTCTCTTTATAAGTAACTTGATTATTACTTGCTTATTATTCAATGTATAATGCACATAAAATAATAAATGAATGAGATAATGTGCATGAATCACAACAGATAGAAACAGAGAATAGATAACCTGATGGGTGAGAAAGTTTTTTAAAGTAGTTTTAATTTACCTTTCTATTGTTATGAGTAGATTTTATCATCTTTTTATATATTCAACTAGAGGCCTAGTGCACAAAAATTGTGCACAGGTAGGGTCCCTAGGCCTGGCTGGCGATCAGAACCAATCAGGTTTCCTGCCTCCCCACCTCCCCGCCTCCCCGCCTCCCTACCTCCTTCTTCTCTCGCTCCCTCAGGGTCCCACCACAGCTGCAGCTGGTTGCTCACCATGTTCAGTGCCACTCCCTGGTGGTCAGTACACATCATAGTGAGTAATCGAACTCCTGGTCTCCTGGTCAAATTCCCAAGGGGACAATTTGCATATTAGCTTTTTATTATATAGAATGGTTATTTGTATGTGCTTTTAAAAATGTTTTTGCCATTTTATGTAATGGATTTGTGGTCTTTTGTACTTGTCTTTGAAGATCACTTGCATTTATTTGGGATATTAGCTTTTTTATTTATTTTTAATATATTTTATTGATTTTTTACAGAGAGGAAGGGAGAGGGATAGAGAGAAACATCGATGAGAGAGAAACATTGATCAGCTGCCTCCTGCACGCCCCCTATTGAGGGTGTACCCGCAACCAAGGTACACGCCCTTGACCAGAATTGAACCTGGGACCTTTCAATCTGCAGGCCGATGCTCTATCCACTGAGCTAAACCGGTTTCGGCAGCTTTTTATTTTTTATACATTTTAAAAACATGTTTTCCAATTTGGTTATTAAATTTTTGTTTGTCTTTTTGTTTTGTGTTTTGTAGTTAACTGATTTATCCATTTTTCTTTGTGTTTGGATTTTGATTCTTTGATAGAATTTCTTTCCATAACTCCAGATTATTACAGAATCTATTCTCTCTATAAAGAGCTTCATTTTTTACATATAGGTCTCTAAACCATTTGGAGATTATATTTTTATTATATGAATTACGGGTCAAATTTTACCTTTTATCAAATGGCCAATCAGTTGTCTCAACAGCATTTATTAAAATGTTTATTTTGCCGGGACCAGTTTGGCTCAGTGGATAGAGCGTCGACTTGTGGACTGAAAGGTCCCAGGTTCGATTCCGGTTGGGGGCATGTACCTTGCTTGCGGGCACATCTCCACTGTGGGGCGTGTAGGAGGTGGCTGATCAATGTCTCTCTCTCGTCGATGTTTCTGACTTTCTATTTCTCTCCCTTCTTCTCTGTAAAAAATCAATAAAATATATTTTTTAAAAATGTTTATTTTTTCCTTAGTCATATGTGGTGTCACTTTTTTAATATAGTAAGTTTCAATATGTACATGAGTGTATTTCATTCAAATGTGGGTATCATATGGTTTTAATGATCAAGACTTTATAGAATGTTTTATTCCTGGTTGGGCTAGCTTTCCCTCATTGCTATTTTTTTTCATGGTGTGTTATAGGTATTCTTGCATGTTGTTTGTTTTTTTCCCCCTCTAAAGGAATGTTAGAATTACCTTGTCTTTCTCTAGGAAAAATAAAACAACTTGCTGGTGTATTATTTAAATTAAGAATGCATTAAAAAAGAAGTAAATCTTACCTTTGAGATAGCATGGATGGACCTAGGAAGTATTATGCTAAGTAAAATAAGCCAGTTAAAGAAAGACAAATAACATATGATTTCAAATATACATAGAATCTAGTGAACAATATAAACTAACAAACTAAATAGAAACAGACTCATAGATATAGAGAACAGATTGACAGCTGTCAAGGGAGGGTGGGTGAAAAGGTGAAGGGATTATACAACAAGATCAACAGAACATCTCATAGACATCAGCATGGTGATTACTAGAGGGGAAAAGGGGGTAGTGGGAGGTAGAAGAGGGTAAAAGGGAGATAAATGATGATGGAGAGAGACTTGACTTTGGATGGTGAACATATAATGCAATATACAGATGATGTATTATATAATTAATTGTACAACTGAAATCTATAATTTCATTCACCAACTAGGGGCCCAGTGCATGAATTCATGCATCTTGAAAGGAACTATGGGCTTCGAGGCTGCAGTGGGCATAGGAGTGGGTGTCAGCCCATCCTCCATACCCCATGTGGCCCCTCCCGCCACACCTCCCCTTCCCTGTCAGCCAGCAGCCCCTCTCCCGCCACTGCTGCTCCCATGTGCTGATGGCACTGACCCCACTTACACCACTGACAGTGTGGAGCAATTGGGGTCGGTGCTGTCATGGGGTACGAGTGGTAGCTGCTCCCCTGATCACCCCTCAGGAGCAGGGGGAGATGGAGAAGGCCTCAGGGGTAATGAGGGTTGGCAGCCACTGCTCATACCCACTGATGGAGCCAAGCGATTGGGGCCAGTGCTGGGTGCTGGAAGCGGGTGAGTGGGGCTGGCGCTTGCAGCAGGTGGGAGTGCCAGGTGGGACTGCAATGCACAGGAGCAAAGAATTTTCAGTAACCATCAGAGGCTCATCCTAATGACAGCGAGCAGTGCTCCACCTTGCTGGGGCCTCAGTCACCTGCTTCACTATCCTACATGGCCAAATCCCACCATGTTCCATGCTCTGCTCCTGCTGCTGATGCCCGCTATGTTCCGTGTGTGCCCCCTGGTGGTCAGCACATGTCATAGTGACCAGTTGTTCGGTTGTTCCTCTGTTCGGTCTATTTGCATATCAGGGTTTTATATATATAGATGTCAGCCAAAAAATTCAATAAATTTTTTTAAAAAGGAAGTCAAAATTATTAATTATAAAGTAGTCAAGAGGATGTAAAACACAGCATAGGGAATATAATCAATAATATTACAATAACTATGTATGGTGCCAGGTGGGTACTTGAAATATTGGCGGGACCACTTTGTAAAGTATATTATTGTCTAACCACTGTGCTGTACACTTAAAACCAACACAAAATAATATTGAATGTGAACTATAATTGAATAAATTTTTAAATGTGTCAATTAGTTTCCAAATATTTGTGGATTTTCCAGAGATTTTTCTGGTATTGATTGGTAGTTAAATTCTGTTTTAGTCAGAGAATATTCTTTATGACTTGTTTCTTTATACACTTATTGAAAATCTTTTCGTGGTTCAAAATAGGCCTATTTTGTTAAATGTTTTATGTGCACTTGAGGTGAATATGTGTTTTGCTGCCCTTAGGTGGTATTCTATATAATAAAGAGGGAATATGCTAATTGATTATCACTCCATCACAAAGATGGCTGCACCCACAGCTGAAGCCAAGTTCCTATAAGAAGCCTTAACAAGCAATCAGCAGGGACTTGAGGCTACACCCTCCCCCACCCCTGTGGGGCTTGACAAGGAACCTCAGGCCATGTCCCCCACCTGGCAGGGCTTGATGGGGGACCTCAAGGTGTGCTTCCCGTCTTGGTGCTGGGCTAGGGGGCCTCAGGCTGCTCCCCCCACCAGGTGGGGCTTCACAGGGGACTTCAGGCCATGCCCCCCACCCCAGCACCAGGTGGGGGGACCTCAGGCCGCACCCGCTGCCCCAACACTGGGTCAGGGGAACTGAGACTGCGCTCCCCTGCTTGGCAGGGAACCTCAGGCCGTGCCCTCCACCCAGAGGGGCTTGATGGGAGACCTCAAGGTGCACCCCCAGTGCTGGGTTGGGGAAACTCAGGCCATGCCCCCCACCAGGTGGGGCTTTACAGGGGATTTCAGGCCACACCCTGCATCCCAGAACCAGGCTTGGGGACCTCAGACTGCACCCCCCACCTGGTGGGGCTTGATAGGGGAACTCAGACAGCACCTCCCACCTTGGCACCAGGCCTGGGGAACTCAGGCCATGCCCCTCACCTGGCGGGGCTTGATGGGGACCTCAAAGTGCACTGCCCATCCTGGTGCTCGGCTAGGGGACCTCAGGCTACTCCCCTCACCCCATTACCAGACCAGGGGACCTGAGACTGTGCCCCCCTGCCTGGTGGGGCTTAACAGGGGACCTCAGGCTGTGCTCCCCACCCAGAGGGGCTTGATGGGGGACCTCAAGGTACATCCCCAGTGCTGGGTCAGGAGAACTCAGGCTGTGCCTGCCCAACAGGGCTTGATGGGGGAACTGAGGCTGTGCTCTCCCATCCCTGCCTGGTAAGACTTGACAGGGGACCTCAGGCACTCCCTCTGCCTCGTTCTGGGCTGGGGGACCTCAGGCCATGCCCCTGTCCTGGCGCCGGGCCAGGGGACCTGAGGCTAGGGCCTCTGCCTGGCAGGGCTTGACAAGGGTGGGATTGGCCATGTCTGGATCTAACCCAATGGCCAGGTCTGGGTCTCATGTGATTTTGAGGTGCATGTGGGTGGGCGGGGACTTGACTCTTAGTACTGCGGCGTGACCCAGACTCTGACAGGAGGAAGATTTTCGTATACATTTTACTAATTTTCTTTTATCTCTGACACTTCTATTATAGAGAAAGGGCAAACAGCAATATTAAATTATTTCCTCTAATTAATCCCCTTTTAATGTGCATGAATTTCATGCACCAGGTCACTTGTATTTGATAAATACTAACCTGGTTAATTTTATTGATGCTGTTTTTCCAATCTACAAAAGGTGTTATTGAAATCTCACATTTTCACTGTGGATATATCAATTTCCTTGTAGTTCTAGCAATATACAGGGATGATGTATTATGGAGTTGTACACTTGAAACCTATATAATTTTATTAAACAATGTCATCCCAATAAATTCAATAAAAAGATTTTCAAAAGAATGCATTAAATTTGTAAACTAATTATATCTTTACTAGATGCTCAGTGCATGGATTGTGCACAGGTGGGGTCCCTCAGTCTGGCCGGTGCCCTCTCACAATCTGGAACCCCTTAGGTGATGCCAAACTGCCAGTTTTGGACTGATCCCTGGGAACCTCTGGGGATCAGGCCGAAACCGGTAGTCCGACATCCCCCCAAGGGATGTAGCAGTACGGAAGCAGCAGGAGGTTGGGGAGGAGCCTGAGCCAGGGCTGGGCAACCTGTGGCTCCCACTCATCCTGGCCCTGCTGCACTTGATACTGCCACCTGCTGCCGCTCAGTAGCACTGCCAGGGAGGCAGGAGAGGCTCCCACTGCTACAGCTGTGCTCGCCAGCCATGAGCCTGGCTTCTGGCTGAGTGGGGCTCCCACTGTAGGAGCGCACTGAATTCTCTTTCAGGATTTCTAGAGATTTTCATATGATTTTTCTCCTCAGAACTATCTTAAGGTGAATTATAGTAATAGATTTCCTAATTATAGAATCATTTCTGACAGCCTGGAATAAATCCCACTTGTTCTGGTGTATGATTTTCTTAATGTGGTGTTAGATTCTGTTCACAGATGTTAAATTTAGGAAATTTGCATCAATATTCATAATGAAAATTGTTGTATAACTTTCTTTTATTATACTGTCTTTAACAGGTTTCGGTATCAATGAGATGCTCTTATAAAAATAATTTGAATTTTTCTTCATTGTTTATGTTTTAGAATATTTTGTGTAGCATTGGGAGGTTAAGTTTTGGCAAATTCTGTGAAAATTTTAAGACTTTGAATTTGAATGGAAAGTATCAGTATACACTTATGCTATATTTTGCTTAAAAATGCATATGTATTTCTTAGCTCTGCCCCCTAAATGCACTAGAAACCATGGTGAACCCACTAGTATGCAACCAAGCACCATGATTCTATCTTTCAAAAGCATCTTACACTAAAAAATAAAGATTACACTATGGACTAGCTGATTTCAGGAACTGTATAGCTGAGCCTTGAACAACTTGAACCAGGAAAGAAGAAATACTGCTAGTCCTATGAAAAGGATTCAAGAGCTACTATGAAGAGCCTAAATCCTAAAAATTGGACAGTTTGAGCATCTAGAAAATAATAATTAAATGTGTTTAAATATTATATTAATGGTGATTCTACAATATATTCTGTGGTCACCGATATAAGTGCTAAAAAAAGTCATAATTTGAAACCAATAAGTACAAGGAAAGAATGAAATAATTATCCTTCCATTTGTATATCTACTGTTATCAAATAATAAATGAGGGAAAGATTGTCTTTAGATAAGTGTTCTAGCTGATAAAGGATGAATAGGATATCTTTATTCTACAATCTGTAATGAAATAATGAAGAAGAAGAGGAAGAAGGAGAAAAAGAAGAAGAAGAAGAGGAGGAGGAGGAGGAGAAAGAAGATTTTGAAGGAGGAGGAGGAAAAAAGGAGAAAACAAACTTGAATCTAATGAAGACTTTATCTCTAACAACCAATTTACATTAAAGCCAGGAGGCAGAGGGTCATGGGGAATGCCCGAAAATCCAGACTGTCTGAAAGTCTAGAAAATAAAGGAGCCACATTCTTCAATAAAAAATGAAGTGACAATCTATAGATTGAAAAAGACTTAATAGTCATATTAACAAATTATAATGCATGAGAGTAAACTGGATCCTGAGTTGAAAATAAAATTAAAAAATATGACAAGCCGAAACCGGTTTGGCTCAGTGGATAGAGCTTCGGCCTGTGGACTGAAAGGTCCCAGGTTCGATTCCAGTCAAGGGCATGTACATTGGTTGCGGGCACATCCCCAGTAGGGGGCATGCAGGAGGCGGCTGATTGATGTCTCTCTCTCATCGATGTTTCTAACTTTCTATCCCTCTCCCTTCCTCTCTGTGAAAAATCAATAAAATATATTTTTAAAAATATGATAAAATTAGAAAATTTAAACTATGAATATTTGAAGACATTTTAAAATTGCAATTAAGTTTTACATATAATGTTATTGTGTTCATATTTGCAAAGGGTCTGTCTTTTAGAGAAATAGACTAAAGTAATCTTTTATTAAATGATATGATGTTTATTATTAGTTTCCAAATAATCTGTGGTGGAGAGAAGTGGGTGGGAGGACAGATGTAATAAGATTGACCAAGAGTTTTTAATTGTTAAAGCTGTGTGAGATTTACATAGGTTATTTAATATTACATCTTGTCATGCATCTGACACTATAACAAAAACGTTTTTTAATGTTCAAAGCCACACTATAGACTAATTGAATTTCTGGGTATGTATCTGGGATATTAATATTTCTAAAAGCTACTTTCAAATAAGTTTGCTTTTTAATGGGAAAATGTTGTGTTTGTAAGATCCAATAATCAAATTCTCGAAACAACTTTTAAACATTTAATAAATCATTTAGTCAATACATTGATTCTGTAAATCAATAAATTTATGTATACTAAGCCAAAAAATTTAGATAATCAAGACCATTTTAGTAATGTGTAGGCATGTTGAATGAGACTATTTGCACAGATATGAATGTTTTGTAAGTAGCATAATCACTGCATTACCATATCCTGAATGTACAATGTTTATAATCTCTCTTTTACTACCATCTCTCCTCAGAAAGGGTCAGTTCTACTTAGTTTTATACTTGAAGTGTTACTGTGCATCTAATAAACAAACAGGACCTTACTTTAGTTTTGAATCATGATAAGGAGTCTGGGAGGATTTTCATTAGTCCAAGTGCTCAGAGATGTCCTCAGAATACCACAGCTTCCTGCTCAACCATTTTCAGCAGGTTGACTCTACGACCACATGCTTGCCTTAACTTGGCTGCAACAGCTCTAGGCACCTATATCACATTCCAAGTACATCTCTATCACATCTGTCCTTCTTACTAAGAAACATCATTTTCTATAGAACTCCCTACATTTCTTGTAAACCTCATTGGGCAGAACTGGGCACATGGCCACCTTAAGGTGTAAGGGAGACTGGAAAACCATCATCTGACAAAGGAGGATGGGATAGCTATGACTGCATTGGAGAAATCCAGAGTTTCACCCCCTACTCCAGACCAAGCATATTGCTTCTTTTTAAACAATCACTTTTTCTTACCTTAGGACATTGCTGAAAAGACTATTGGGTCAGCAATAAAATAATCCAATGAGATAAAAGAAGTAGAGTTCTAGAATTAAAAACATAGTCGAGGGTAAAACCTGAATATGCACTGAAGAGAATAAACTCACAAGGATTGAGCCACATACTGTTTCCAGGTACTTTTGTACCTGCTACCTCGTTCAGTCCTCTCAACAATTCTATAATCGAGGTAATTGACATTATCTCCATGTTATGCATGAGGGGCAAGAGATTCATAGAGGTGGCTTGTTTAGTGTTCACACTGCATTACTCTCCCCCTTGGACATGGGTCATAGTCCCTTATCTAGCTTGCCCAGACCACTGTCAGAAACAAGTAGGGGAAGAACAAAAGGTCTACTATTTATATGTTCAGCACAGTACTAGGCATATTCCATTTTTCTTCCCCCTAGTGGCCAAGTCAAGAAGGTAACATTTGGATTCTGGCTATTTCTTTGATAATGGAATCTTCTGCCAGAGGTAGAGGCACTAGATTGGCCCAGAGCAGAACTTGTCCTTTGTTATACCTGTTACTAGTCTGCACACTCAGGTTATATATATTATCTTGGATCCCACTAACTCAGTCTGGCATTGGTAGATAGTGTGGAGCCTCATATCCATACCTGTGGGTCTTTAAGGCTTGGCAATGTCACCGTCCTCAGCGTTGGTTGCCATGCTGCCAATATTGCCAGTAGTTTTTGCTCTTTGTCTTACAGAATGAGTGTGATGTGCGTTAGTTTCCTAGCCACCTGTGGGCCCAGTTCAGATTCTGCTAGGAAAGCAATATGACCTTTTTCATGCCCCCAAATTCTCTCCAGGCCATGAATACTGTGCCCTCCATAGAAGCAAACAGTTCTTGAATTATATTAACTTTTGGTCACTGCAACGTTTTGCTCATCACCAGGGCCTTTTGAGGCCACCTCTCATCCATCCTGAATCACCATCCTTAGGGCCTCCTTCACTTTATCTCCTGCTCTTCAAACACTCTGTGTTCCTTTTTCGAGTGTGTAAGATATATGCTTGCAGCACACCTGCCTTTTCAGACCAGAGTTCTTTTTGGATTAGCCTGTATTGAATGGAGCGTTCTGTCACTAGCCTCACTCAGGAGCTAAGCCTTTAGATGTTCAAAAATGTATTAGTACATTTTATTTCACCTGTTCATTTACACCCTACCAAATTGGTGAAAGCTAAATAATACATGTCATATGAGCATCAGTGAAAGGAGGGTGCCAAAAGAAACACAAAGGTAGAAATCAAACACTAACCTTTAATCCAAGAGCTGATAGCTAAACCCACAGAAGCCATTTGGGGTCTTTGTTAGTCGTTTGCCATGTGACAATGTGTTCTTCTGTGAATTTGTTGGTGTGACCAAAGGTCACTGATGGGCTGTGCTGGTGCTAGTAAAAGCAATCTCAGGAGGAGATAATCTAAGTCTCTGTTAAAGACCAGAGGAAATGTTTGACTCAATGCCCCAAATGTAAAAGAAGAGCTATAACTGAATGCATATCCAATACCTGTCGTATCAACTGAGAAATACCATAACATGGTTTATTCAGCAGCCTGACATTGGACAAATCTGTGTTTGTTTTGTTCTCCTCATGCTGAAGCTAAAATATCTTCTCAATAGTCTCTGCTTGGATTTTTGAAGAAGTTCAGCAATCAAAGGGAGATGAATCTTCATTAGAGGATGAGAAATGTCTGCAAATTATCTGTGTATGTAAGTTCTGATGACTTAATACTATTCTGAGTAGAAAATAAAGGACTTACTTGACACCCATTTTGATCAATGTCTGATTCTGAGATCCTGAACTTAAAAAAACACACACACGCACTATACAAAACTTTAAGGGCAAGTGAAGGAAAAGGCAGTCCTCTTAGAATTTAGACAAGTTTCTTCTAAAACACTCTGGTATTGAGTTCAGAATATATGGGAAGCCAACATTCAGTATTCTACCGGCTATACTGTAAAATTGTAAGCTGTGTCCTCTTGCATGTAAACAAAGCTTTAGTGTGTGTGTGTGTGTGTGTGTGTGTGTGTGTGTGTGTGTGTGTTTTGTTATTTTTTGTGTGTGCTTTCTCATATATAGCATGCTCATACAGTAGGTTCTTTTTTTTCTTTACCCTTTTCCTTGATTTTGGTGACCTAGTGAACATTCTCACACACACATACATACACTAAAATTTTAAGGCAATTCCCCATTCCCCATTTCATGGAATTAGTGGTGTCCCTGGTGAGAAAACTTGGGTCAAATTTTTCTCCCCCCGCCCCCTCAGTGGCCAATCATGAATAGATATTGTAACTGAAAACTAAGGCAAATAGAAATATGACCATAGTCTTAACAGAAAATATAGAAACAGCCATACTGAATATAACAACAGGCACTGGACCAATGTGAACATAGTTAAATGTTCGGGTTTTGGCAGAACTGTGGTGGTTGAAGAGTTTGTTTCTTTTTCAATGGCCATAGAGTGGTATCTAATCATCTCCCTGTTGCTACACAGTTTATTTGAATTAAAATGAGTTTGAATATTTGTGATAAAAATGTTTATAAGTAAACTTTTAAAAGAGCAAGTTTCTTGCGTTTTAATAAACCAGAATTATGATATTGTGAAACGAGGGTTTATTTTGATAAAGGATTTGTCTTTTGAAGACAGGAATAGTAACTGGAGTAGATATTAAAAGCACTGGCAATTTATCCTGGTACCAGAGAAAGATCTTCAGAGTAATTTGCTAGCTTCTACCCACCCAAACTTTTCTCTTTCCTTTTAGTGTCTTTGCTGAAGTACAGAATAAGTTGGTCCTTTTTTTCTACATATTCTCAATGACCAGAGAAATAGAAACTTGGGCCCAACCACTGTAATGCAGTGGTTGAACATCAGCCCAGAAACCAAGAGGTCACTAGTTGGATTCCCAGTCAGGATACATGCCAGGGTTACAGGCTTGATCCCTAGTGGGTACATGCAGGAGGTAGCTTATCAATGATGTCTATCTCTCTACCTCTCTCTCTAAAAAAATCAATAAAAAATGTATTTAAAAAAAAAACTTGGAAGAAAAGTTGCCAAGAGACAATAGGTAAACACTGTATTGAACAAGCCTGAAGTATTAAGTTCATAATGTATTTAAAGCATGTAGTCAGACTTGGAGAATGCTACATTATCTTGGATGCCAGGAATTGGGGATGAGTATCTGAGGATAGTGTAGTTAAATCGGAATGAATTGGAGGCAATAGGGGACTTCTGAAGGGACACTACTCTGTATGTCCCTGGGAAACTAGTACTGTGCTTGTGAATGGCCCCGATTTGTAGTACAGTATTTAGAAAACACTACAAGACACTAAGGACTATAAAGAAAGGTACTCAAAAAGTTAGAAATGTTACCCTGAGTTTATATCTACTTCCCTACAGAGCCAGTTTGGTGTCTCCAACCACCTGGATGATGTGCTTCTCACTGAAGAGATTTGGTTTCCAAAATCTATTTACAAAGATTTATGTCCTGCTCTCTGAAAGTTTTTAAAAAAATATATTTTATTGATTTTTTTTACAGTGAGGAAGGGAGAGGGAGAGTTAGAAACATTGATGAGCGAAAAACATCAATCAGTTGCCTCCTGCACATACTGGGGATGTGCCCACAACCAAGGTACATGCCCTTGACAGGAATCGAACCTAGGACCCTTCAGTCCATAGGCCGACGCTCTATCCACTAAGCCAAACCAGTTAGGGCTGAAAGTTTTTTTTTAATACACTTTAGAGACTCTGATGAAGAAATTGCTATACAACTGACTAATGAGAAAGACATTTCAGAGTTAGTTTTTGATGGGAAGTTACCCAAATTGGATAGAGAAAAAGAGTTCTGTCTCACTTTGTGACTTTGGCCTATTAGTGACAGATGTCCACAATAATCCCATTGATAAATTACTAAAATTGCAAAAACAATGGGATTGAAGCAGCATCAGAAATATATTTCTAAAAGAATGGCTGCCTGGGCAAAACTTTTAGCAAACACTGGGTTGGCCTGCATTTTGTACCAAGTTCAGAGCACAGAGGCAAGAAGGAAATCTAACATAAAGATGAAACTCTTGCCACTGACATTCTAATTATTAACAGACTGGGTCCAAGAGAGTAAGGCACATCCCTGTGGATTAGGTTAGCTGACATACACCAAATGAAAATCCTCATTTCTCATGTGGGTGTTCTGAATATCTGTGTTACTGATGCTTTGACAAGACCAGTTGCTACCTCTGACAGGTTAGACATCTTAGAGATACATGGGTACAAAAGCAAAGGGCTATGGAGAAGGGGCCACTGGCTTTGCCTGAGCAGGGGCCCAGGGTATATATACGGGCAATAGTCTCGAGTGGTCGGCAAACTGTGGCTCACGAGCTGCGGTTTGCTGCTTTGTTGACTAATGAGTTTGCATACCACTGGGATAGGGGCTTAATCACAAGGAACAACAGCGTGTAATTATTGCAATCGAGAGTCTAGGTCAGTGGTCAGCTAACTCATTAGTCAACAGAGTGGCAAATGCGGCTCATGAGCCGTAATTTGCCGACCACTGAAGCAGCCCGTGTGTGAGGAATTGATGCTGGTCACCATAGGGCAGGTGTTTTCATTGAACCACTACCCACTTACCAAGACAAAGTTCTTACAGCTGTTGATAGTTATGCAGGTTGTAAGTTCACTCCTCTGGCAATAAAAGTAGCCACTTCAATCGACAGTTGGTGTGTTCCTCATCTTTTTTTCAGAGATAAGTCCCGTATCCCAAACCCCAAAAGTGGGTCATGATCTGGTTGTCAAAATGACCTTCCACCTGTGCTACCAACCCCAAGCACTGAAGAAGGGCGGAATGGTCTCCTCAATGTCCCAGCTCACAACCCTCACTAACCCTTAATTTTCAGTAAATGATTTGCAGCCCTATTGAAAGCATTTATCATCTCAGTAGCCAGGCCCCTTTATTGTGTTGTATCCCACATCCCAAGTGACAAGGGGAACAAAACCAAGGATTGTGTTAAGATGATGGAGTGCAGATAACAGTCTAGTCAACATATGGTCTGAATCCCCAGGTAAACTTGCAATTTGGCCATGCGTGACATCAGTGGACCTGATAGATGGGCCGAGCCTTTCTTTTTCAAATCCTAAGTGGAGAAGCAGAATGTCCTTTGTTGACTGGACTTGGGCACAGAAAACAAACTTCACTGGAAAGAAAGAGCCCTAAAATTTAAAAATTTAAAAATTAAAATTTTTCCTTTAATACAAACTTGTGCATTGTTTGTAAATACCTGATCTAACATAGTAAGTGAAAGACAATTTAAAAAACTCAATAAAATATATTAAATTACTTTGGAAAGTAAAAAGGCTAATTGAAAGGCATCATATACAAATTTTAAAAGTATTCAAAAGCATTTCAAATACCAATAAGAGTTTCAAATGGAGTATTTTATTCACATATTACTTGTCTTTTTAACATATACACACACACTGACACACTCTGACTGGTCTGCATGAACAGGGTTGTCTAAATATCCTAATGGCAAATGAAAAATTAAAAAATATATTAATTTTTCATCGTTATACACAATTACATCCACATCACTTACAAAGGTATTACTGATTCTGTCCACGGAAGCAGAATGGTATTGGAAGAGGAAACTTGTGGGTAAGTTCATCAGTGAAACATAACTGAGATCTCAACATGAGAAAGCTGACAAAACACGAATTTTTGCTGTGAAATTTTTCTTTGCAAAATATGGAGAAAAGTCTATCAATGGCCAGTAAGTAAGAGAAGGTGGTGAACTTTTGTAGTCAATTCTCACAGTATTGTGCAAGGTTATCAAGAAAGCTGTTCAGTCCTTCTCCGGGACCAGTTTCAGAACTTTGCCAATTGCAATGGTCTTACCCTCATCTCTTAAAGTAAAACGACCCATCTGAGGAAAATCTTTGAATGTCTCAAGGCAGATAGTTCCTGCTGTCCTTAAACGGGCAATGCAGACTTGGTCTTGTTTCACAAAACGGGGCCGTGTCTTACTTTTTTCTCCAGATTTTTTGTCTACTAAGGAGATTAAGGCTGTTATCTCAACTTCCTCAATACAAGTATGAATGTGCAGCACCGCATTATAACCTGGACATATGATGGACTTGTGTTCAATAATCACTATCTGAACATCAAATGTGCGTCCAGAATGGCAAAGGTTATTAGGGTCACAAAGTATGAATCCTGGAAGAATCTCTTCTTCTTCAATCCCCTTCAGTCTGATTTTAAGATTTTCACCTGGGGCTACAGAATCAGTTTCAGCGTCATCAGAAAGGATTCCAAGAACTTCAACATTGTGCTTGTTTGGCATCATCACAAGCTGCTGGCCTTTAAAAATGGATCCTGATTCCAGCTTGCCCAGGACCACAGTGCCCATATCCTTGTACTTATCCACAATTGGCAGTCTAATTGGTCCATCAATTGATCTGCTGAAGTTTGGCATGTTATCCAAATACGGAATAAATGGTAATCCAGTGTACCAGGGACAGAAATCTGATTGCTCTTTAATATTTGCCCCAGTTAGCCCTGAGCAGGGCATAAAGTGAATGTCCTTCTTGGGACTGAAGCCGACTTTTTTCAAAAAGGGCACCAGTTTTTCTTTACATTCTTCGTATCTCTCGCTGCTCCAATTTACTGTGGGATCGTCCATCTTATTAATAAGCACTACTAAATGCTTTACACCTGCTGTCTTTGCCAACATAGCGTGTTCTCTTGTCTGCCCACCTTTTTCAAAGCCAGTTTCAAACTCCCCTTTCCTGGCAGAAATGACCAGGACAGCCAAATCAGCTTGAGAAGCACCACCAATCATATTGGGGACAAAACTCTTATGGCCGGGGGCATCTAGAATGGTGAAATGTTTCTTTTCTGTTTCAAAATAGGCACGACCCACTTCTACTGTCTTACCCTTGTCTCGTTCTTCTTGATTTGTATCTAAGGCCCAGGACAAATACCAAGTTTCTCTGTTTTTTTCTTTAGCTTCTCTTTCATATTTCTCAAGTGTCCTTTTGTCAACCATTCCTGTCAAAAACATAATCTGTCCTCCAATGGTTGACTTGCCAGCATCTACGTGCCCAATGAATACAACATTTACGTGTTCTTTTTTAGGAGCACCTGAGGGGGGGACCACAGACTTAGATTTTCTCATGTCCTCTTTCTCCATCATCTCCTGGCCACTTTCTTCTGGGGGCCCTGCATCTCCCAATGAACAACCCCCTGGCTCGGCTTCACTTACTTCTTTATTGTGTTCCCATGACTCCTCTGGAACCATCTCCACCTCTCCATTTTCTATAACAGGTTCCGAAAGTTCCATGGTAACAGCTGAATTGGAGCCTTCACACAACACTATCTGCTCCTCTTTGGCATGTTCCACAGGTGCCCCCAGTCCCAGCCTTTTACCTTCAGGTATGCCCGCGCCGGTGCAGGTTTCCTCAATGCTGGTGGTGTCCGCAGGGGGGGTCTGCGGCTGGGCCGGGCCCCGCAGGAAGGACGGCACGAACTCCGCGGCGTGTACGTTAGGCACGAAGGGTTTGGCGTTGACGTTCAGCTGACGGCTGAAGGCCGAGCTGAGGTGCTCATGCTGGGGCTCGGCCACCGCTGCTGAAGAGGCTAGGTCCCCGATAGGGGCCGAACCCACGGCTTCCATGTCCACCTGGTCCCAGCAGTCGGGCGCTGAGTCGCTGCTGCTGCCGATGCTACCCGTATCCATCATCTGAGGACCTGATGGGTGGCGGGGAGGGAGCGGGGTCAGCAGGATAGAAAGAGCGGGCTATGCAGACAGGGGGAAGGCAGCGAGAGCGCGGGGCCAAGGGGGTAGCGACACGCACCTTAGCGGCAGCGCGGAGACAGCGAAGTACTGACACTGCATTCGCAGCTGCGGCAGCGGCAGCAGATATGGCGGCTCAAGCCTCTCCTCTTGTGTGTGAGCGGATCTCCTCCCCCAAACCCCAACCACTTCCGACTCCTCCACCGGCGACCCAGCGCCGGGCACGGATTGACCCCTCGCTGCCATCCGTACGCCTGGCTTCCTTAATTCTCAGTCATGGGCTAAGTCCCAAAGTATCATTTTTTTTTAATGGAAATTTGTAGTTATTTTTCTCACCATCTGGGAGAGCAATTTGACCACAATTTAATGAATAAACCTGCACAGGCACATCTCATTTACATTTCTACTCAAAGATTCAATTAAAAAGAACATTTTCTATTGAACAAATGGAGGCAGGATGTGGGTTAACTACCTAGAAACCCAGCAACCAGAGGAAGAAATTAGTGACTAGGGAGACACTCATAATATATATGAAGATGTAGCTGAATCTAGGAAATGCAACGTTAAATCATTCACTCATTTGAAACTCAGAGGACTTTTATTTCCCCTTTTTCAGTTGGCCCCCATATACCGATAAGCTTTACTGAGAGCTTCAGTGGTGTGAGGATGGGGTTATAACGTCTTTCCATGTTAAACACTCTACCTTGTCTACAGTGAAGCTGCCCAATCTACAGCGTTTGTGCAGGTGCCTGGACAATGGCTGGCCCGCGATATACTGGGTGGTGCCTTACATACACAAGCTCCAGACTCAGATCCCTTTATTCTTCTAACAAACCAGAATCTGGGTGTACCTGCCCCACTCCATAGGCTTTCCTGCCTCCTTCTGAGGGCCTGGAACCCTACTCACAGCTGCTAATGGGTTTGCTTTAAGAAAGAAACAGTGTCATGTTGGAACCTTCTTCAGTCAGTGGCAATGCCATGGGGCTGTGGGTATCAGCCTAATTAAACTGAGACCTCTGAAATGGGCGAAATCCCTTTAGCCAATAAAAATGTCACTCTTAGAAAGAGATTTAACATTTGAGCCTAAGCCTGGAAGAGATACTTGGTAAATTATCTTAGTCTAGCCCAGACTGTAATGCGAAAAAGAAACAGGGAACATACAATGTACTAATACAAGATAAAATAAAACAGATGGGTATTAAAGAAAAACAAGTCGAACTGTTATAAAAATTAATAACTGATTCATAACTTAAGAATTGTGTTCTTCATATTTTAAGAGTGCAAAATAGTCCTATCTCTAACATACTTAGATTCTTGATGGTTTCATTCTAGGGCTGCCACCTTTTTACTAGCTCTGTGCCGTTTCAAGCTATTAGCTATCAAAACCCCTTCATTCCATTCTTTTTGCCTCAGGTAATGTCTTTTATTTGCTGTCACATAAAGGATATGTGTGTATCTATTCACAACGAATAGGAGGAACTGAGAGATTGAATGTGCAGAGACCTTTGCAAAATACTGCACAAAATGTGCTGGAGACTATTGGGCATTCTGTGAACATAGGATAGACTTAATTAAATGTCTCTGGGAGAACTTGTCAAGATTTAAGCAGTCATATTCCCGTAAGATTAGTAATAGCAAGGAAGTAGGAAAGACCTGGGATGTTTCCTTCATCTAGGTCAATTTCGTTGATCATTGATCATGAGAATATTAGCATGACTACTACTTAGTAATATCTCTGTTAAGGAATAGAGGATGCTCCACTCTTAGTTCCTTAAAAGAAAAATGAGAATTTGTGAGTGGATGTTTTCACAAACCATAATCTTTGAGGATCAGGGGAAGGCAGGTCCACCCAACAGAGAGAAACATTAACCAGGCTGTGTCCACAGAGATTAACCTTGGACAAAGTCTTTTGGTTTGTGTGATGGAGTGATCATCTCGTTTATCTGCCTAAAACTTTGAGTTTATTCAATAAATGAGAGAATTCCTTTCACCAAAGGGGTTTTTTTTCAAAGTGTAGACAATATTTGGCCAGTGTTTAATAATTTTCCTCTTAAATTTTTTATTAAAATATAGCATAAATGCAAAAAAAAAACACATAAAACAAAATTATTATATCTTATTGACTTAGAAGGGAAACATACTTATACCCACCACCCAAAATAATAATTAAAAATTTGCTGGCCAACTCGGAAGGCTTCTCTATACCCCATTGAATCACAACCCACTTCCTCCACCCCTAAATGGAACCATTATCCTGACATTTATGGTGATTACCTCCATGATTTTCTGTATAGTTTTAACACACAAATGTATGCTCAAACACTATAGTTCAGTTTTGCCTAGCTTTTTTGATACTTCTTTTAAGTCTCTCATAATCACTTATTTCATATCATTTATTCATTGAATAAAGTGGGTGGTATAACTTGTCGAATTTTCTATATTCTTGACTTTGCTGATTGTATCCCTATGGTATAGATATGAATATTCCTTTTTTATCTGTATTACTTGTGTATCAATAATTTGGTCTATGAGCATGATTAGACATAGGTGCAATTTTTAGCAAGAATAGTTCAAGAGGGATTTTGAGTATTTTCATAAAGAGGCACATAAGGTTAAGCTGTGACTCCTTTTACAGTTAATAGCAATTAATGACAATTATGTAAAACCATATCATTAGAGGCTGTAAAATGTGATATTGTACTTCTGTTATTCTTGAATACTGATTTAAAATAATTTCCCTTCATCAACAATTTTGTTATTTTGAGGTACCAATTGTAAAGAAAGTACTTAATTATTTCTTTTTATTGGAGAGTTTATGGATTATTAGATTTACATATATTTTAAACAATTTTCCTTACTACACTTATTTATGTTAAGATGTTCCATCATTGGCCAGTGGAAGCCTCTTTAAGTTGGATTTTGAATGGTTTTGAGACTATGCTAGTAGTCCACCATGTTTTATTACCTGGTATGACAAAATGTACCAGACCAATTGTATACATTTCTGCCAAACCAGAAATACTGATTCTCAATGATAACAAGGGATGATGACATTATAAAATAAAACAATTATTCATTAGACTTAGCTCACTTACCACCACCATCATGAATGGAGAAAACAGATTTTTTAAAAATAAACTCTGCATATTCTGTCAATGTATCATAGTTGAACTACATCTATGATAATAACCCACTTTTTGTTGAGTGTTTCCTAGGTACAACTTATATTTCAATTATTTTCTATGAATTCCTTCATTTCATTTTCTATATTATTCTGTGAGGGAAGTAATCTTAACACTGTGTTTACAGTAAGAAATGGATGTTTAGTGAGGCTGAGTAAATTATCTAAGGTCATTTAGCTAGTAAATAGTAGACTTGGTGCTAAAACATAGACAGTATAATTCTAAGTCTATACTGACTTATAGAATCTATTATATACTAAGAAAAGAATAGGGAGATTTGGCAGGTTAAAATCACAAACGGGAGAAAAGGGTAAAGTATTAGATTATCTGGAGGGAATGGAAATATGAGTGAATTTAAGAGAGAGAGGATAGCCGAGACCAGTTTGGCTCAGTGGATAGAGTGTCGGCCTGTGGACTGAAAGGTCCCAGGTTTGATTCCAGTCCAGGGCATGTATCCTGAATGCGGGCACATCCCCAGTAGGGGGCGTGCAGGAGGCGGCTGATCGATGTCTCTCTCATCGATATTTCTAACTCTCTATCCTTCTCCCTTTCTCTCTGTAAAACATCAATAAAATATATTTGAGAGAGAGAGAGAGAGAGAGAGAGAGAGAGAGAGAGAGAGAGAGGATAATTCAGTGAATTTCTTTTATGAGGTCTTATGTTTTCTTCCTGAAGTAGGAAATGATGCTGTGGAAATTGTGAGGGAGGATCGCAATAAAAAAAATGAGGAATGGAAGAAGATTTAGACTAGACTGTAGGGTGTAGGAGAAGTGGCTGTCTTAGGAGTAGTAAAATTATTTTCTTAAGAATTCCAATTAGAAGGGACCAAGATGGAGGCATAGGTAAATATCTGAACTTGCTGCCTCGCACAGCCACACAAAAATTACAACTAAAAGACAAAATGGATTTCATCCAGAACCACAGGAAGGCTGGCTGAGTGGAAGTTCTACAACTAGAAGGAAAGAGAAAATCACACTGAGACTCTCAGAGGAGGTGCAGAGGTTCAGAAATGTAGAGGTATGGAGGTATGTGCTGAAATGGGCTGGCAACTGGGTATGCTGTTGTCTTTTTCAATCAGGAGGGAGATATGAGCTCCCAACTGCTCTGAACTCCATTTACAGGCGAGACTCTGGGGACTCAGACTCATACAGGGAGAAACTGGACTGGCTGGCATTGAGCTGGGACATGAGGGTAGCTTTCTCTCAGAGATGCTTGCCAGCAATCATTGTTTCTGCACAGTGGCGTGATACAGAGACCAGGGGACCTCTTTGGGTGAGGGCTGAGGATCAGCCATTGCTGTTTGCTCCACCCTGGTGATTCCCTGAGACCCCGCACCACCCAAATTACAACCCCACCCAAGTTATGTGCAGAGGCTTTTGCATATGAATGGCCTGGCCTTTTACAATCTAAAACCTACCAAACTTCAGCTGGGTCAGAGAGCCCCAGAGCTCCCAAAAGAAGGCCCAAGGCTCAATAGCAGCTTGCATTGCTTCACAGCTGAGCCTCATCTGGGCACCTCCAAACCCCAAACAAAGAGAAAAGCACACTGAGATTGGGAGGAACCATTATCCTGACATTTATGGTAATACCTCCATGATTTTCTGTATAGTTTTAGCACACAAATGTATGCTCAAACACCATCGTTCAGTTTTGCCTAGCTTTTTTGATACTTCTTTCAAGTCTCTCATAATCTACAGGTTCACTTCTTTCATATCATTTATTCATTGAATAAAGTGGGTGGTATGACTTGTAGAATTTTCTACATTCTTGACTTTGCTAATTGTATCCTTATGGTGTCTGCATATCTCTCTGTAACTCCTGCTGGGTGGCCTCAGGCAGTGGCTGACTTTGCAGCTCCCTGGAGATCCAAGAGCCACTGTACCCAGTGGTCACAGTGAGACCATCCAGAATACAACTCTTCACATCCATAAATGACACACTCAGGGGGCAGACTCAGTGAGCACCAAAGTCCCACTGAAGCAAGTTCTGCCCCATAAGGGTGTCTCCAGCACAGAAGTTCTCCCATAGAAGACACAGCTGATCCTCACAACCAATTGGCTTGGAGGTCCATTCCTCCCAGTGATACCAACAGCAATCAAGGCTTAACAACAACAAGACTGTGCACACAGTCCATAAAGGGGTGCACCAAGAGTGTCCACCTCACGTAACGAGGGAAGCTGAGCCACTGGACCCTATAGGACACCTAGCACACAAAGCCACTCTCTATCAACTCAGGGAAGCAGCCAAAATGCAGAGACAAAGAAACTGGTCACAAATGAAAGAAATGGAGGAAAGCAAACTAATGGATATAGTAGAGTTCAAAACCACGGTTTATAAGGTTTTTCCAGAACTTTCTAGAGAGGGCTGATAAATTTAGTGAGACCCTCAAGGATATGAAAAAGGACCAACTAGAAATTAAGTATACACAGACTGAAATAAAAAAATATTATACAGAGATCTAACAGCAGATTAGAGGATCACAAGAATCAAGTCAAAGATTTGAAATACAAAGAAGCAAAAAACACCCAACTGGAAAAGAAAAAAAAAAAAAGAATCCAAAAATATGAGGATAGTGTAAGGAGCCTCTGGGACAACTTCAAGTGTACCAACATCCGAATTTTGTGGGTGCCAGAAGAAGAGAGAGAGCAAGGTACTGAAAACCTACTTGAAGAAATAATGACAAAAAACTTCCCCTAACTGGTGAAAGAAATAGACTTAGAAGTCCAGGAAGCACAGAGAACCCAAACAAAAGGAATTCAAAGAGGACCACACCAAGACACATCATAATTAAAATGTCAAGGGCAAAAGATAAGAATCTTAAAAACAGCAAGAGGAAAAACAGTTAGTTACCTACAAGGGAGTACCCATATGACTGTCAGCTGATTTCTCAACAGAAACTATGCAGACCAGACAGGAGTGGCAAGAAATATTCAAAGTGATGAATAGCAAGAACCTACAACCAAGATTACTCTACCCAGTAAAGTTATCATTCAGAATTGAAGGTCAGATAAAGAGCTTCACAGATTTAAAAAAAAAAAAAAAGCTAAAGGAGTTCATCAACACCAAACCAGTATTCTATGGAATGCTGAAAGGTATTTCTTAAGAAGAGGAAGAAGAAGAAAAAGGTAAAGATAAAAATTATGAACAACAAATACATGTCTGTCAACAAGTGAATCTAAAAATCAAGTGAATAAAAAATCTGATGAACAGAAGAAACTGGTGAATATAATGGAATCAGTGGCACAGAAACGGAATGGACTGACAATTTTCAGGAGGAAAGGGATGAGGGGGTGCGGGAAGAGACTGGACAAAAATCGTACACCTATGGATGAGGACAATGGGAGGAGGTAAGGGCAGGGAGTGGGTGGGAACCAGGCGGAGGGGCGCTATAGGGGGGAGAGAAACAACTGTAATAATCTGAACAATAAAGATTTATTTTTTTAAAGGAAATACTAATCAGGAAAAAAAATAATTCCAATTAATCAAAAGAAATTTAGACTAGAAATGAAATACTCCAAGCTTTTGAGATTCTCCTCTTCCCCAACATACCCCTAGCATCACTGGGTGGCCTGGGGCACAAGCAGAGTTTTGTTTCATCCTGATTTAAGGAATAGTAATGTAAGATGGCTGAAAGAAGAATAACAGGAAAATATCAAGGGGCTAGTGAACACGGGGTTAAGAACACTGTGTTGTATGCCTCATATTTAGTCCCAGTGATCCACAGTAGCTCTATAGGAACAAGACTTCATGATCACCATTATTGCATGCTAGGAAATTCATTATTTTGAAATTAGGTAAGAAGAGGCAAATAATGAAACTATTATCTTGTGTTTGTCATATGAACTGTAACATTAGTTACCAAATAGTGGATGAGAGAAGTTTCTCATTAGAGAATAATTCCATCTAATAAATGAAAGAAAGATATAATTAAAACATCTCCATTTTAGTTTCAATGACCCAAGTGCTCTAGGCAATGGCCACCAATATCTGCTCCCATTACAAAAAGAAGGACATCCTTACAGTATGTGTTTCTCTCTCTTTTTTCATTATGTGTTTTCTTGATGAACTAATACAACATGAATGTCTCTGAGACATTTTTGCCAAAATATGAAGACTGAATCATATCTATCATATCTAGATCTAAATCTCAATTTACAAGAAAGACATCTAGATATCTAACTCCCTGACACAAATGACAGGATTTTCTTCTTTCCCATGGGTGAATATTTCATTTTATGTCCTTTTATCAAGAAACAGAATCTTCCACAAAAGACTTCAACACATTCCCTATTCACCCCATTGGGCAGAACTAAATCTCAGGGACACAGTTAGATAAAAGGGAGGCTGGAAAAATCATCATCTGACAAAGAAGAATGGGATAGCTATGACTGTACTGGGGAAATTTTGAATCACACCGTGGGATTGGACATATTACTTCTTTAAACAAAATCTGTTTTTCTTATCATAGGACATTGGTAGGAAAGGTGTTGGGTCAGTAAACAACAAATCTAGTGAGGATATGAAGCAGAGGTCTAGGATCACAAAACAGTCAAAGGTAATAATTGAATATGAAATAAAGTTATTAAACTAAAGAGATTGTGCTACATATTGTTTCCAAGCACTTACCTACTTCAGTTATCATAGCAATCCTGTAAACAAGGTAGTATCTCCATGTCATGCATAAGTGACCAGAGAGGAGAAAAGAGGAGGTTTGTTTAGGGTTCAGATTAATTGTTCCACAGTACATTATTTTATCTTTGTTATGGATCATAGATAGCCCTGTCTCTGGCTTATCAAATTTGTCATGGGAAATGTAAACAGGAGAAGGGAAAGAGGTCCACTATTTCCTCAGCACAGTGCTAGGCATATTCCATGTCAGGAAGGAGACATATTTTGATTCTGGCTATTTCTCTGATGATGGGAGATGGTCACAGAAATGGGGCTGACAGAGTGGCTCATAGCTGATCCTGCCTGTGTAGACTACATTTTATTCCCTAAAAATTCTTATATTGAAGTCCTAATCCCCAGTACCTCAGATTATGCATGTATTTGAGATTTGACCTTTTAATTTATTAAAATTATTGGGCTCAGCTGGGGTGGCTCAATGGCTGAGTGTTGACCTATGAACCAGGAGGTCATGTTCCATTTCTGGTCAGGATACATGCCCAGGTTGGGAATCACTCCCTAGAATCTAGTATTTGGATGTTTTAAAAAATATATACCATTAGCCTTAAAAAAAATAAATTCTTTATTGTTTAAAGTATTACATAAGTCTCCTTTTCCCCCCATTGACCACACCCCGGCCCCTCCCACGCCCCACCTCAGCACATGCCCTCACCACCCCGAGTCTGTGTCCATTGGTTGATCCCTTACCCACCTCCCCCGAACTTCCCTCATAGGTTAGACGTTCAATGCTTCTATAACTCTGGTTCTATTTTTGTTTATCAGTTTATGTTGTTCATTATATTCCACAAATGAGTGAGATCATGTGATATTTATCTTTCTCTGACTGGCTTATTTCACTTAGCATAATGCTCTCCAGTTCCATCCATGCTGTTGCAAATGGTAAGAATTCATCCTTTTTTATAGCAGCATAGTATTCCATTGTGTGGATGTACCACTGTTTATTAACCCACTCATCTGCTGATGGGCATTTAGGCTGTTTCCAAATCTTAGCTATCATAAACTATGCTACTGTGAACATAGGGGTGCATATGTCTTTTCTGATTTGTGTTTCTGATTTCTTGGGATATATTCCTAGAAGTGGGATCACTGGGTCAAATGGGAGTTCCATTTTTAGTTTTTTGAGGAAACGCCATACTGTTTTCCACAGTGGTGGCACCAGTCTGCATTCCCACCAGCAAGGCACGAGGGTTCCTTTTTCTCCTCATCCTCACCAGCACTTGTCGTTTGTTGATTTGTTGATGATAGCCATTTTGACAGGTGTGAGATGGTACCTCATTGTTGATTTGATTTGCATTTCTCAGATGATTAGTGACTTTGAACATGTTTTCATATGTCTCATGGCTTTCTGTATGTCTTCTTTTGAAAAGTGTCTATTTAGGTCCTTTGTCCATTTTTTTAATTGAATTGTTTATCTTGCTTTTATTAAGTTGAATGACTTCCCTATAAATTTTGGAGATTAAACCCTTATTGGAGATAACATTGGCAAATATGTTCTCACATGCAGTGGACTTTCCTGTTGTTTTGTTGATGGTTTCTTTCGCTATGCAGAAGCTTTTTATTTTGATGTAGTTCCATTTGTTTATTTTCTCCTTAGTTTCCATTGCCCTAAGAGATACATTGGTAAATATATTGCTACAACATATGTCTGATATTTTCTGCCTATGGCTTCTTCTAGGATTTTTGTGGTTTCCTGTCTTATGTTTCAGTCCTTTATCCATTTTGAGTTTATTTTTGTGTGTGGTGTAAGTTGGTGACCTAGGTTCATTTTTTTGCATGTATCTGTCCAATTTTCCCATCACCATTTATTGAAGAGACTGTCTTAACTTCATTGTGTGCTCTTGCCTCCTTTCTCAAATATTCATTTAGCATAATGGCTTGGGTCGATTTCTGAGTTCTCTATTCCATGGGTCTATATGTCTGTTCTTGTATAAGTACCAGGCAGTTCTGAGAACAGTGGCTTTGTAATATAGCTTGATATCTGGTATTGTGATCCCTCCAACTTTGTTCTTCTTTCTCAAGATTGCTGCAGCTATTCAGAGTCTATTTTTATTCCAGATGAATTTTTGGAGAGTTTGTTCTAGGTCTGTGAAATATGCTGTTGATATTTTAATGGGGATTGCATTGCATCTATAGATTGCTTTGGGTAGTATGGGCATTTTAATGATGTTGATTCTTCCAATCCATGAACATGGTATATTTTTCCATTTGTTTATGTCTTCTTCTATCTCTTTTTTCAGGGTCCTGTAATTTTCTGAGTACAGGTCCTTTACCCCGTTGGTTAAATTGATTCCTAGATATCTTATTTTAAAAAAATATATATATTTTTTATTGATTTTTTTATAGAGAGGAAGAGAGAAGGATAGAGAGTTAGAAACATTGATCAGCTGCCTCCTTCATGCCCCTTACTGGGGATGTGCCCGCAACCAAGGTACATGCCCTTGACCGGAATCGAACCTGGGACCTTTTAGTCCACAGGTTGAGGCTCTATCCACTGAGCCAAACCGTTTTCGGTATGGGGGAATTTTTTTTTTTTAGTTTCTCTTTTTGTGAGTTCATTCTTGGTGTATAAAAAAGCCATAGATTTCTGGGTGTTAATTTTTATCCTGCTACATTGCCGAATTCATTTTATTAGTTCTAGTAGTTTTTTGATGGAGTCTTTAGGGTTTTCTATGTACAATATCATGTCATCTACCATTAAACTTTAACCAGTTTTTTTTCTATGTCATGCAAACATTGATTAAGGCATCATAATCCTACAGACTCACCAGTTCACATGTGACATTTCCTCTTTCTTCTGATAACCTATTGTATACTTTGTACACTTACTAGTCTCTCCCTAGGAAATCAAGGCACTGCGAAGTGGAAACATTTCTAATCACTGTAGATAAGTAAGAGTAATAAAGAATGTCCCTTCTTTATTAATTTTATCTGTATGATAGTTTCATGTTTGCCTATTAAATATTAAATCTGTTTTGCAATAAGTGAAGTAAATCTTTCAGATAACCAAATGATTAAGGAGAAATATTGGGGTGGCTGGATGCTATTGCTGGCAATCCTCTTGGTATATATGAGGAAGGAGCCACCTAAAAAGGGACAAACTGTGAACAGGTCATGTCCACAGAGACTGACCCTGAAAACACCTCTTTTTTTTTGTCTTTTCTTCCTGATATGGCTGACTTTCTTTGATGAGGATTCAAGAGAAGTGTTCAATTTTTCTGTTCAGATATTGAAGTAATCCATCCACTAATAATATAAATTTCACCATTACATTCTGAGAAATCAGTGTAGATAATGTCTTATCTCAATTTAATCTTGAGTAGGAAATAAATGGTCAGTGATGAAAACTCCTTTTAATTTTCTTCTATTTCACATAAATCAAACCATATCACTCACTCATTTATTGACACATCACCTTTATTGGCAAGCTTATCAGGGAGAGGGCAAGCATACTTCATCTTTGCCTTAATCCCTATAACATCAGAGACAGGACTCATAGGCACACAGTGAGTTATGCCCATGCCTACAGTGGGCTATAAAAAATTGGCTTTCAATTTTTTCTGAAGTATGGCCAGCATGGCTCAGTGGTTGAGTGTCCACCTATAAGCCAGGAGGTCCCTGTTTGATTTCCAGTCAAGGCACATGCCCAAGGTGTGGGATTGATCACCATTATGGGGCAAGCAGAAGGCAGCCGATTAATGGTTCTCTCTCATCATTGATGTTTCTGTCTCTCTTTCCCGCTCCCTTTCTCTCTGAAGTCAATAAAAATATATTTAATTTTTTCTTATCATCCAAAATTATTATGGAAACCTTGTTATTTTTTAATTAAATCTTTATTATTCAGATTATTACATTTGTTTTTCTTTTTTCCCCTCCATAGCACCCCTCCACCCAGCTCCCACCCTTCCCTCCCTCCTGTTGACCTCATCCATAGGTGTATGATTTTTGTCCAGTCTCTTCCTGTATACCCCTCACCCCTTTCCCCTAGAGAATTATCAGTCCACTCCCTTTCAATGCTCCTGATTCTAGTATATTCACCAGTTTATTCTATTGATCATATTTTTAATTCACTTAATTTTTAGATTCACTTGTTGATAGATACGTATTTGTTGTTCATAATTTTTTGACTTTAATCTTTTTCTTCTTCCTCTTCTTAAAGAGTACCTTTCAGCATTTCATATAATACTGGTTTGGGGTTGATGAACTCCTTTAGCTTTTTCTTATCTGTGAAGCTCTTTATCTGCCCTTCAATTCTGAATGATAGCTTTGCTGGATAGATTATTCTTGGTTGTAGGTTCTTGCTATTCATCACGTTGAATATTTCTTGCCACTCCCGACAGGCCTGCATCGTTTCTGTTGAGAAATCAGCTGACAGTGGTAAGGGTGCTCCTTGTAGGTAATGAACTGTTTTTCTCTTGCTGCTTTTAATATTCTCTCTTTGTCTTTTGCTCTTGGTATTTTAATTATGATGTGTCTTGGTGTGCTCCTCTTTGGATTCCTTTTATATGGGGTTGTGTGTGCTTCCTGGATGTGTAAGTCTATTTCTTTCACCAGATGTGGGAAGTTTTCAGTCATTATTTCTTTAAATAGTTTTTCAGTATCTTGCTCTCTCTCTTCTGGCACTCCCACAATTCTGATGTTGGTACGTTTGAAGCTGTCCCAGAGTCTCCTTATATTATCTTTACATTTTTGGATTCTTTTCTCTTCTTGCTTTTCCAGTTGAGTGTTTTCTGCTTCTTTATATTTGAAATTTTTGACTTGATTCTTGCCTTTCTCTAGTCTGCTGTTAGGACTCTGTATAATATTTTTTATTTCAGTCAGTGAATGTTTAATTTTTAGTTGGTCCTTTTTCATCTTTAGTTGGACCTTTACCATCTCTAGTTGGTCCTTTTTCATCTCCTGTTGGGACTTGATAAATTTATCCATCTTTTCTAGCATATTCTTGAAAAACCTTATAAGCGTGGTTTTGAACTCTATATCCAGTCATTTTTTTTCCTCCATTTCTTTTGTTTGTGATCCCTTCCCTTGTCTCGGCATTTTCACTATGTTGGGGAAACTTCTGTGTTGAATTCAGCCTTATAATGCCAGACGTGCAAAGCCGCAGAAGCCTCTGTTGAGCTTGGGAGGGGTGGAGTCTCAGGGCTTAAAGGACCGCTTTGCCTTCCAGTCGGCCCCGCCCTCCACGGCCCCTGAGTCTCACATGACTGGGTAATGGCTGGAGCGGTCCTTGTGCACGAGCCCGCAGTGCCTCTAACCGCTGCCTTTCCAGCTCCCCTTCGCACCAGGACCACACGAGTCTAGGTCCCCAGGATTTCACCCGAAACAGGGGCTTAGTGGAGTCAGAAGTGGCACAGTTGGGAGGGTCTGTTTCCCGCCCACTTGAGAAAGTCAGCGGCACAATCAGCAATCTGTCCTGGGCGCAGTGCCGTGCGCGCCGCCACCAGCCCTCTGATCTTTTGTGACTCCCCTAAATTTCGATGCACTTCTCCCTTTTCACAGTCCAAACTCCCCCCGTATGAGTTTCGGCTGGATCTGGGGTTTAGTGTCGTAAGATAAGGGGTTCAATGCCGTTGGGAGTCTCCGTTTCCCTCCCGCCAAAGAAAGCCAGCCCGGTTCTCCAGCACCCGCTCTCTCCATGCACGCGTCTCCGTACCTCAGCTTTTTACAGCTCCTCTGGGTCTCCGTGAGCCCCTCTCTTTCCCTCTAGTTGTCGAACTTCCACTCAGCCAGCTTTCCTGTGGTTCTGGATGATGTCCGTTCTGTCTTTTAGTTGTAGTTTTGAAATTGTTGTGCAAGGCAGCAGTGTAGGTGTTTACCTATGCCGCCATCTTGGATTCTCCAAACCTTGTTATTTTTACCCTTTAACTTGTCTTTAAGATACTTGCCTTCAGATGTTTAGTTTTAAGAACATTGTGCTAAGTGAAATGACCCAGACACAAACAGACAAATAGTGGATAGCTACAAATATATGAAATGTCTAAAATAGGCACATTTATATAGACAGAAAGTAGATTAGAGGAGATTAGGGGCAGTTGAGAGAAGGAAAAGGGGAGTCAGTATTCAATGGATACAGAATTTCTGTTCAGGGTAATGGAAAATGTTTGGAAATAGTGGTGATGGTTGCATTATATTGTGAACCTAATGCCACTGAATTGTACACTTAACTATGGTTGAAGGGGACAACTGAATGTCCTATGCATTTCACTGCCATAAAAACCTTTTTAAAAAGTCACTCGTCACTCAGACTTTTTGATCAAGAAGCCGAAGTGTCTCCTGATGATCAGGTGCAGCAATTTGGAAGAGGTCCCTGAGTCTTTCTGAATGAAGATCGCAAAGCCCAAGCGGAGTGTCCAGTATACAGCAAGGGTTCTATAGGTCTTCGCTGCCACTTAAGTCATAGCCTGTCCTTGCCACTTCTATCCAGAAGTTGTATCTCTGAGTTCTCAGGAACAAACCCTACACACCTGAACACGTCAGCGTTTTGCTTGCATTTCTTTCCCAGATACTTCCTCTCTCTTCCCCTCTACTCTGCTGTTTCTGATATGCTGTTACACTCAAATGATGGATTCTTATCCTCACTGATTTTTTTAATGTATCCATATGATTGATTTTTAAATTCCAACTTTCTGATGAAATCTCAATTTTGTCATCCATATTCATGAACATATTAATCCTAATTGTTGCATTGCCCATGTCTGATCATTACAATATTGAGGTCTTCTGAGTATTTTCTTTTCTTCCTCAGTATCTGTTTATGTTGTGTCTAGTGGTTCAATTAAATGTCAGGTATTGTTTAGGACAAAGTTGAATGTCTTTGGATGATATTTCTCCCTCCACAGAAGTTCCACCCTCTTTCTGGTAGGCTGCTAGTGTAGTCACGTTAATCCATCAGGGACTGAGCTCTAACCAGGATTATTCAGGCTTTTGAAGGCTTGGAATGGCCCTGGTTTCCCCTCTCCTCAGATTGCCCCTCTCCAGGAGATCCCATATATCAACTGAAGTGTTTAGAGGGGGCCCTCTTTTGGGGGAGCTCTGATCTCAGGTTTAGACTCTACTATACCATAGGACTGCTAAGAAATCTGTTGAGACTTTGACCTATTGCCTGTTCAGCCTTCCAGTCATATGTCCTATGTAGGTTAGGTATGGACAAATGCCTCAAGGAAGAAAATCACTCAATATAGGTCTCACCTCTGTCTGCCTTTCTTCTTCCTAAGATCTTGACTTCTCAAATATTGACTAGTTTGTAAGTCTGGCTCCAAAGGTTTTTCCTCTAGCCCAGTGGTTCTCAACCTGTGGGTCGAGACCCATTTGGGGGTCGAATGACCCTTTGACAGGGGTCGCCTAAGACCATCAGAAAACACAGGTATTTACATTACAATTCATTAACGATAGCAAAATTACAGTTATGAAGTAGCAACGAAAATAATTTTATGGGTGGGGGTCACCACAACATGAAGGATGGTATGAAAGGGCCGCGGCATTAGGAAGGTTGAGAACCACTGCTCTAGCCCCATAAGTTTCCTGAGGAGCTAATGTCTTCTCTGTCTCTTAGTGGGTGTTTTGCTTATTGAATGATGCACCTTCACTCAGAGCAGGTTAGGATTCAGCAAATTCCCTGAGGGAAAAGCAGCATAGGTTGTTGGATTCTCCTCGGTGAGCTTCCCTACTTTCCAGGTTCTTCTGCCCTGATCTCCTGGAAACAACAACAACAAAATTTCCCCATGCTTTCAGAGCAGAATTGTTTTCTATTATCCAGATTTTAATTGTTGTGGTTTTTTTTTTCCTGTGAGTTAATGTGGCAGGATGGTACAAAACTAGGAAAATCCCCAGGCAAGTGGAATGGGGAAATTGAGATAAGAAAATTAAACAAGGCCAAACAATCTGGGCAGCTTGCAGCCAGCTTGTGAATGCAAGGTCTTTTCTTCCGTCACCAATGACACTTAAGAGCAAATGGCTCATATCCTCCTCCCTAACCAGAGAATGCATAGCTTAAATCACCCTGGCCTGGGAAAATAGACAACAAAAAAACAATTAATGCCATTGGTGCCAGCTAAATCCAAGGACAGAAGAAGTCAAGGAACAAATAACAAAAACCCCATTGATGCCAGGCAGACCTAAGATAAAAGTAAAACAGACCAAAAAGAATCCAGAACTCCCCTATACACTCATTTTGATGCATCAGCATGTTAAAAATGCACCTGGGAAGCTAATAAATAGTCTATGAAAACTCTCCCCTAAGATTCTCACCTGCAGAAAATTAAAGGGTAAAAACCATCAGGACAAAGACTCAATGTGTCTAGCTCTAGAGCACATCTGTGTTCCTTCTCAGGCATGAACTTTTTATTTATAAGGGTATCCACGAAACTTACAATCAGGGGAGCAGTAGTCAGTGATTGCTCCCACCTGGCCTCACCCTGATCCTATCTCCAAGGGCCCCATTTTCTCTGACTTCTCAGTGAGCTAAAGCAGTCCCACCCAGGCACACTTCTATCACAGTAACCCTCACTTCCCAGGGAGCAGTCGTACCTCGAGATACGAGTGCCCTAACATATGAGATTTTTGAGATACGAGCCATCGAGCGAGCGATTTTTGCTTTGAAATACGAGCAACATTTGAGATAGGAGTCATCGCGCGGATCAACCAAAACAGAGCACCATCTAGGCTCTCCCCTGTTGCTTCTTCGACCCTGATTTCTTTGTTTCACTGTCCCCAACTTCAATAAACACACCTCCAAACCCATCTGGACTTGTGTTGTGAAATCTTTCCTACACGAAGTGAAGAACCCACATACTAATGCCAGACTGAAGCAGACCCACCCTGGGCCAGTCCCTATGCAGTAACAATAAGAGGACAGCAACAAGCTCTTTCATCACAGCTATAGTTGGAAGTGGAAATTACCCACACATGATTTTTTAAAACTTGTTTTTCTTTATTGATTAAGGTATTACACATGTGTCCTTAACCCTCCATTGCCCCCTATCCCCCACTCATGCCCTCACCCCCCTAGTGTCTGTGACCACTGGTTAGGCTTATATGCATGCATTCAAGTCCTTTGGTTGATCTCCCCCTTACCCCCACTCTCTCCTACCCTCCTGAGGTTTGAGCGTCTGATCGATGCTTCTCTGTCTCTGGATCTGTTTTTGTTCATCAGTTTATGTTGTTCGTTATAGTCCATAAATGAGTGATAAATGTGGCATTTATCTTTCTCTGACTGGCTTATTTCACTTAGCATAATGCTCTCCAGTTCCATCCATGTTATTGCAAATGGTAAGAACTCCTTCTTTTGTACTGCAGTGTAGCATTCCATTGTGTAGATGAACCACAGTTAATCCACTCATCTGCTGATGGGCACTTAGGCTGTTTCCAAATCTTAGCTATGGTGAATTATACTGCTATGAGTATAGGGGTGCATATATCCTTTCTGATTGGTGTTTGTAATTTCTTAGGATATATTCTTAGAAGTGGGATCACTGGATCAAATGGGAGTTCCATTTTTAGTTTTTTGAGGAAACTCCATCCTGTTCTCCACAGTGGCTGCACCAGTCTGCATTCCCATCAGCAGTGCACGAGGGTTCTTTTTCTCTGCATTCTCGCCAGCATTTGATGTTTGTTGATTTGTTGATGATTGCCATTCTGACAGGTGTGAGATGATACCTCATTATTGTTTTTATTTGCATCTCTCGAATAATTAGTGACTTTGAGCATGTTTCCATATGTCTCTTGGCATTCCTTCTATCTTCTTTTGAAAAGTATTTATTTAGATCCATTGCCCATTTATATATATATATATATATATATATATATATATATATATATATATACACACACACACACACACACACACATATATATATATATATTATTGATTTTTCACAGAGAGGAAGGGAGAGAGACAAAAAGTCAGAAACATCGATGAGAGACATCAATCAGCTGCCTCCTGCACGCCCCACAGTAGAGATGTGCCTGCAAGCAAGGTACATGCCCCCGACCGGAATCGAACCCAGGACCTTTCAGTCCGCAGGCCTATGCTCTATCCACTGAACCAAACCAGTCTTGGCTATCTTCCTTTTATTAAGTTGTATGAGTTCCCTGTAAATGTTGGAGATTAAACCCTTATTGGGGATAACATTGGCAAATATGTTCTCCCATGCAGTGGGCTTTCTTGTTGTTTTGTTAATGATTTCTTTTGCTGTGCAGAAGCTTTTTATTTTGATGTAGTCCCATTTGTTTATTTTTGCTTTAGTTTCCATTGCCCTAGGACAGTGGTCAACAGAGCCTTGGTTTGCCAACCACTGCCCTAAGAGCTGTATCGGTGAAGAATTGCTTTGGCATATGTCTGAGATTTTGCTGCCTGTGAATTCCTCTGATATTTTTACTGTTTCCCATCTTATGTTTAATCCCTTTTCCATTTTGAGTTTATTTTTGCCACACATGATTTTTAAGTTTATTTCTTTTTAAAAAATTATATTTTATTGATTTTTTTACAGAGAGGAAGGGAGAGGGATAGAGAGTTAGAAACATCAATGAGAGAGAAACATCAATCAGCTCCCTCCTGCATGCCCCCTACTGGGAATGTGCCCGCAACCAAGGTACATGCCCTTAACTGGAACTGAACCTGGGACCTTTCAGTCCACAGGCCGATGCTCTATCCACTTAGCCAAACCAGTTTTGGCTTTAAGTTTATTTCTTAAATATAAATACCCAGGTCTGGTTCTAAAAATATTCTCCCCAAAACTATTAATATCAGATATCAGTATAATGTTGTGGGTTAGCACACAAATTATGGGAATTTCTTTTACTTTACTCTCATCACAGTAATTCTGTCTATCTAAAACTGTTCTAAAATGTAAAGGTTATTTTTTTAAATTATGTTGCTACTCTGTTATAGTAGTTTCCTTCCATTATCTTGAAGCTCTCTAGACAGAATATAATTTAAGGTATTAAATATCATTACTTTCAAAAATGTCACTTTCTTTAAAATATATTCAAAAATAGTAGCTGGAAAATCCCCAAATTTAATGAAAGGGAAAGCACACACCCAACAACCATAAAACGACAAAGTCAAGGAAATGAGTGAACTCCAAATAGGATAAACCCAAAGTGATCCTTGTGAAGAAACAAGATATTTGAATTACTAAAAGATCAAAACAAAGAATACAATCAAGAGATGAAGCACACAGAAAAGATGTGTTATTTATGGGAGAAAACCAGTTTTAGTGACACTAGATTATTTTTTGTTTCCAAGCATGAAGCATAGAAGGAAGTGGGATGATATTTTTTTAACTTTTTTTAAGATGTAAAATGTGGTGAATTAATATTCATAAATGTAGTTAAATGATCACCACAATCAAATTAATTAACATAACCATCCTTTCACATAATTACCTTTTCTATGGGTTGAGAACACATGAGATCTACTCTTTGCAAATGTTATGTGTACAATGAATACACTATCATTATCTACTAGAGGCCCAGTGCAAGAACATTCTTGCACTGGAGTAGGGGGGTCCCTCAGCCTGGCCTGCCCCCTCTCACAGTCCAGGAGCCCTCAGGGGCAGGAGTCGATCTGGCAATCAGGGAAAGGCAATGCCCCTATCATATCTCTACTGCTGCCACTGCTGGCAGCACAAGCCTCAGCCAGCCCTGGTTACCTGAGCCTCATGTGGCCCTGTTCAGTTGGGCAGCCATCATCTGAGGCTTGCTTGTGCCTCAGGCAGGCCCTAGGTGGCCAGGGAGCTGAGGGGACTGGCGGACTCCAGAGACAGGGACTCAGCAAGACCAGGCCTGCCCTGGGGGCAGACCTGGCCTTGCAGCATGCCTGCAGGCCAGGCAGTGCTGAGGGGGCTGGGCATTGCCATCTTGTGGCTGTGGGCACCACCATCTTTGAGGGTGGGGCAGTCAATTAGCATATTCCCTCTTTAGGATGGTCACCATGCTGCCATTTGATTTCCAGGAGTTATTTGTCATGTGACTGAAAGCTTGAACCCTTTGACAAACATTTCTTGAGTTCATGAGAAGAAAAAAAAAACTTTAAATTTTATATCTGGAGATACTATCCTATAGGAATAAGGTAGAATAAGGTATACTCAAAACAAGGGAAACTCCAATAATTTGTGGATTGCTAATATGTCCTTAGATAATGGGTTTAAAAGGCTCTCCAGCCCTAGCTGGTTTGGTTCCATGGATTAAGCATCAGCCTATGGACTGAAGGGTCCTGGGTTTGATTCTGGTCAAGAGCTCATGCCCAGAGGTGTGGGCTCAATCCCCAGCAGGGGGTCTTATCATTGATGTTTCTCTCTCTCTCACCCTCTCTCTTCCTCTCTGAAGTCAGTATACACACACACATACACACACACACATACATACATATACATACATACATACAGACTAGGAGGCCAGTGCATGAATTCATGCACCTTGAAAGGAACTGTGAGCTACAAGGCTGTGCTGGGCACAGGGGTGCGTCTCAGCCCATCCTCTGCATCCCCACCCAGTCCCTCCCACTATGGCCCCTGGTCCCCTGTCTGCTGGCAGCCCCACTCCCACCACAGCTGCTCCCATAAGCTGACAGTGCTGGCCCACTCGCATCCACTGATGGTGCAGAGCAATTGGGGCTGGTGCCAGCAGCGAGTGTAAGTGGGGCTGGCACCATCAGTGGGAGCAAGTGGCAGCTGGTGCCTTGATCATCCCTCAGGAACAGGAGAAGAGTAGAGAAGCCCTCTGGGGTGAATAGGGCTGGCAACCACCACTTGCACCTGCTGATGGTGCCAAGCAATTAGGACCAGTGTTAGGCACCAGGAGTGGGTGCAAGCAGTGCTGGGGCTGGCACCAGGTATGATTGCTGGGTGGGAACACGGAGAGCATAAACAAAGAATTTTCAGTAACCACCAGAGGCTCGCCCCAATGACAATGACCAGCGCCCCACCTTGGTCTGGTGCCCCTGCTCACGGGCTCCACTATCCTGCTGTGGCCCCCGACCACTATATTTCGCACTCTGCCACGTGCTGAAGATGCCCACCATGTTCCATGCCCACCCCCTGGTAGTCAGTGCACGTCATAGCGACTGGTTGTTCAGTTGTTCGGTTGTTCCACCATTCGGTCTATTTGCATATGAGCGTATTATATAGAGAGATTAATATTTTGTAAAGCTCTCCAAACAAAAAGGAAAGAATATTTGAAGAGATCTTGGAACTGCACATAGGGAGGAAGATAAATGGAATGGATTAAAATTAGGCATAAATAAAATAAACTATCCATTTTCTCAGGAACATCTTAAATCATGTTTGATATTTGAAGCAAAAATTACAACATCTGTTTTGATGCTAAATGCATGTAAAATGATACTTGAGACAATTCTATTTTTAAAATTAGGATAGTAAGTTGACCTAAATGACATTAAGAATTCCAACTTCATGTAAAATCATAAAACATCAAAACTGTAGAAGGTTTCTACACATGTACATTATAATGCTTAGAGTACTATTGAAAAAAAACACGCAAGGTGGTATATTCAAAACCATTAGAAAGGAATTGAAATGGAACTCTAAAAGATATTCAAATAATTCACAGGAATGCAAAAAATAAATACAGGAATGTGAAATATAGGGAAAAACAAAAATTTTAAAGATGAAAACATAGGTTAAGTTTTAACACTCAAATATCTACTTTCAATGTAAATTCTCTAAATTTACCAATTAAAGACAGAGATGAGCAGAAATGATTAAGGAGAAGTGACTCAAATACATTCAGTCTTAAATAAATGCATTTCAAATACAGCTACAAGCATAAATCAAAAATAAATTGGTGTAAAAGAAGTATATGATGTAACACTGATTATTATTATTTTTTTAAATACATTTTTATTGATTTCAGGGGAAGGAAGAGAGAGAGAGAGACAAAGAGAAACAGGAATATCAATGATGGGAGAATCATTGAATGGCTGCCTCCTGCATGACTCCTACTGGGGATCAAACTTGCAACCAGGGTATGTGCCCTCACCCAGAATGGAACCATCACCTCTTGGTTTATAGGTCCACATTCAACCATTGAACCACTCTGGCCAGGCCCTAAATAAGTTTTAAACTCCCCAGCAAACTCATAGTAAAAGAAATGCATATCTTAACTACAAGAAGACACTGCCCATTATCTGTATGTTGCTAAATATACCAACACTTGAAATACATTGTTGTTGGGAAGATGTGGGGCGCGGGGGAGCAGAAACCTACCTTCACTGTGAGAGCTGGTGTAATCAGATGTAGCATCTGGAGCGGGCTGTATCTGTCAAAATTGTGTGGATCTTCTACCATTTGATCCAGGAATTCATCTTCTGTGAGTGTATCCATGGGATGTACTTGCACACGTGTGGAATGCAATTACATACAAGTTTATTCAAAGGCACTGAATAATAACAATTGTGTTACTATTGTCTGTAATACCACAAGATTGGAAAAACCATAAATGTCCATTGATAACAAACTGGCTAAATAAATAAAAGAGGATACACCTATAAAAGGACCTCAGGCAATTACATTTAAAAGGTTGATGTGGCTTAGCTGTTGGCAGCAATCCAGAAACTAAGAGGTCTCCGGTTCAATTACCCATCAGGGCACATGCCTAGGTTGCAGGATCCATCACAAGTAGGAGCCCTGCAGGAGGCAGCCAATTGATGATTCTCTCTCATCAGTGTTTCTATCTCTATCCTTCTCCCATCCTCTTTCTCTAGATATCAATAAAAATATATTTTTAAATAAGTAGAATGTATTTTGCTTTGTGGTTAAATGTACATTCTGGAACTACACTGCATGGGTCCAGTCATGGGTCTTCTCATTTTTAGTCATGTTAACTTTGGAAGGTTATTTAAAGTCTATGTTTCAATTTCCTCATCAATGAACAAGTCACGTCCTTGGCATGGTGAGGGTTATGTTAAAGCACTTAAGCAATGGCATGACAGGCCCTCTCTAAGCTTTGCTCTCACTGTGACCATAGAGAAAGATCTCCAACGCACATGAGAAATGAAGCAAGCAAGGTCTAGGAAGCTGTTTGGTACTTAACCATCTATACTAATAAAAGGGTAATATGCTAATTAGACCAAACATCTTCCCAACGTCGTTCTGAACAAAGTCACAGCGGCAGGAGCTGAGGCAGAGGCAGTTAGAGGCAATCAGGCCAGCAGGGGGGAGCAGTTAGAGGGTGATCAGGCTGGCAAGAGAGCAGTTAGGTGGTGATCAGGATGGCAGGCAGGGATGGTTAGGGGTGATCAGGTTGACAGGCAGAGACGTTTAGAGGCAATCTGGCAGGCAGGCAGACAAGTGCTTAGGAACCAGCAGTCCCAGATTGTGAGAGAGATGTCTGACTGCTGGTTCTAGATGTAGATTCGTGTATTAATTTTCTTTGCTACTGTATTTTATTATAGTAATATATCATAGCTTAATATCCATTTTTGTTGATGGACATTTGAGGGATTTTTATTTTTGAACTGTGAACATTATTATACTTATGCTAGAATGTCCAGCAGTTGGACATTCCCAGAGGGGTCCTGGATTGGGAAGGGTTCAGGCCAGGCTGAGGGACTGCCTCCACCAACTCCCACCATGCACAAATTTCATGCACCGGGCCTCTAGTTTGTATCTAAAGGGAAGTGAGTGAAATAGGCGCCTGGGCTTGTACATGCGTAAGGTACCCCTGCACAGAAGGCTACTGAAGAACCTGGTGGACATGCCAGTTGCTTATTCGGAGAGTTGGTTGCCTCCCCATCTGGAGGGAGAAGCATACTTTTGACCACATGTTTGGAAACTTTTGAATTTCATACTATGGATGCATGTACCACCTGTTCCATTTTTTTTCTTGTCATTAAAGACTAAAAGAGAAAAAAAGTGCAGTAACACAGGCTTTGGAGCCATGCATTCTGAATTTGTGGCCTTTTCTACCATGTAGGACCAAATACATAATGAGGGGCCCTGTGCAAAATGAAAAGGTGGGGTTTCCCGTTCAGAAAGCAGGGAAAAGCTCCTATTTTCTTTCTTCCACAGTCACTCTTTGATGAGTCGCAATCTTTTGTATTAGCTGTTGAATGTCGTGAAGGTCCTCACAGGTGGCCAGGTCCCCTACCCCATGACCTTGCACTTTCAACCTTGACCTTTCCTGCACTCACTCCCAGCCCCCGCCCCAGAGGGTGAAGTGCAGCAGCAGTCACATGGGCAAGAGAGGAAGAGGTGTGTGGGTGAGTGGAGGGTGGGTGAGCCAGCAGCAGGAAACCTGTCCCCCCACCTCCCAGGCGGAGAGCTAGCAGGTCTAGACCACAGGAGAGCTGAGGCTCCAGGTCCCCAGCACATGCTGCGCTGTGCCATCAGACAGTTCTTACAAAACACAAATTCAAGAAAAAGGTTCAGAATTTCAAGGAGGCAACATCATGCCACCAGTCCAAAGACCCATCCTCACCCTAGCCCTGTGGGACGACACCAGTGACAGGCCTTGCAGCTGCCCTCCCTGACCTGTGCACCACCAGTTAGCTTCTCTAGGCCTTTGGTCTGTTCTGTAAAATAGAGATTGATTTTTTAAAGTGTATCTGGCAGTGTAATCAATCATTACATGTTGAGTATTCATTTATTAAGGCGTTGATGAGACGAAGATGTTATCAATTGACAAGCAGCAAAAATTGCCTCAGAATTCTAGTTATTAAGGACTCTATGCAAGTAGTGTAGAGGCAAACATCACAACAGAGAGAACAGATAGAGCCATGCACTAACCAGATTAGACAGGGGTAATCCCTCCGAGGGTTTCGATGAAGAACTGTGCCCCAGTTCATGGCTAAAGTCCAAACACGCCAGGTGTTCACCATCTGCAGAAGACGGCAGCAAGTTCAGAGCAAAACCACTTTGAATCCAACTGCGGAATGGCTGGTCCTGGTGAGACATCTGTGGTTCACAGAAGCTGACATCTACCTGAGTTCCCATGGCAACCAAGTATACCAGGAAGATCCAGCTCCCCTAGACAATGCAAGGGGAGCCTTTGTCTCCGGGCTAGCCTGGAGGCTGGTGGGTGGGTTCATGCCTCTCTTGTGGGTACTATCTACTCTGCACCGGGCCCACACTGTCTAGATACAAAACCACCTCTGGGAGGGACCTTTTCAGGCTTTCATAGAGCACCATTGCCCACAGGCTCAGTATCACCCATGTCACCAGCCCAGAAGACCATTCTGCTTGCCTCTACCTGTCCTTCCTTCCTCCTGGGGTGGGGCACCCTTCCCTTCCTCATCCAAGTGCCATCAGCCCTGGAAACCCTTGTGGTCGGATCCCAGGGTGTGCTACAGTCCCCCAGCCTGTGAATAGGTTGACGGGGTGGGTCAGCAGCTGGAGGGGAAGGAGGGAATCAACAGGGGAGAGATTGTGGCGTGTTTGTAGGTTACAGTTCCTTATCGAGTGCCAGGCAGGTTCAGTGCTGGCTTCCCCCTGGAGTGGCCCGTTCTCCAATGCTGGCCTTTAAGAGAGAATAGTGTTGGGAGAGGACACCCCCTATGGACCCTGCGTGTTCCCTCATGCCTCTTCTGGGCATGCCAAGAATTCAAAGCCCTAATCGCTTCACCTGGGAGGTTTCTCTGGGTTCAGAGTGTGTTGAGCAACCCTGAGGGGTGTGGAAACACCTCCCCCCTCCCCCGAGAAGCAGGATTGCTTCTGCTCACTCTCACAGCCGTCAGTCTCCCAAGATCAGGGCTCCCCTCCTGCATCACAACCCTCCGCCTTGTGTGGGCATCCAGGTAAGTCCACTGCCCCCAGGCTCCTGGGAACTGGTGCAACCAGTGCAAGCATGGTGTTCTGCTGCAAGCAATCACATCCTCTCTCTCACCCAGGAGTCCTCTGTCTCTGTCAGCATTCGTCAATCTGTGACAAATTAACTGGTAAGGCCCCCTGGGGTGCACAAATCTCAGACCCTCCACTGTCCTTGACACAGGGGTTGAACTACATCACTCTTGTTTCCCTTTGCTTTTAGGACAAAGTTCAGCTCTGATAACATGGTCTTTCAGGCCCTGCCGCACCTGCCCCTGCCTGCTTCTCCTTGTACTTATGGCATCTCTTCCCCCTCCCTCAAATCTCTGTTCTTTATTCATACGGAGGAGTAAAGTAGTGCCTGTCATCTAGGCTCTGGCTTTACAATCACAAGGAAGTCTCAGTGTTGCTGGTGACATGATTTCCTATTCATGGTTAATGTTGTTCTCTCTTTGGATCTGAACAACTAAATCACTCAAGCAGAACTCTAATACCAGGTGTGCTGGTTAATAATGTGAATTTTGTAATAAAAGTAAACACGATAATTTTAAGAAAAGCATCAAAAGTGCTTTATACAGCCGAAACCTGTTTGGCTCAGTGGATAGAGCATAGGCCTGCGACTGGATGGTCCCAGGTTCGATTCTGGTGGGGGGGGGGGGCATGTGCCTTGGTTGCGGGCGCATCCCCAGTGGGAAGCATGCAGGAGGCAGCTGATCAATGTTTCTCTCTCATCAATGTTTCTGACTCTCTGTCTCTCTCCTTTTCTCTCTGTAAAAAATCAATATATTTTTTTAAAAGTGCTTTATTAAAAATAATGTCCACTGCTAGCTACACATTTCCCCCATCTTTCAGGTAATTTGTGGATACCATCCCAATAGAACCCTTCTTGTTTTGAGGCAAACCATTCAGAGACCAAATTCTCCAGTTCTTTGTACATTTTGAAGTGCTGCTCAGAAAGTGCATGTGCCATTGATCAGAACAAGTGGTAATCTGAAGGAGCAAGGTCTGGTAGGTTAATACTTCCCACGCAAGATCTTTTAAAATGTCTTTAACTGGTTTTAAAGTGTGTGATGGTGTGTTATCTTGAAGTAAAATTACTTTGCCATGTCTTTTGGAACATTCTGGTCATGTTACGATCAAAAGCGGGGTTCAAATTGATTATTTGTTGTAGGTAGCTATCAGTATTAACTGTTTCACCTGGTTTTAGAAGCTCATAATATACCACACCTTCCTGACCCCACCAAACTTCCTGATCCCAGTTCATGGCTAAAGTCCAAACACGCCAGGTGTTCACCATCTGCAGAAGACGGCAGCAAGTTCAGAGCAAAACCACTTTGAATCCAACTGCAGAATGGCTGGTCCTGGTGAGACATCTGTGGTTCACAGAAGCTGACATCTACCTGAGTTCCCATGGCAACCAAGTATACCAGGAAGATCCAGCTCCCCTAGACAATGCAAGGGGAGCCTTTGCATTTTCTTCTTTCCAACATGATTTGGCCTTACAGTTGATGCTGATGGTTGACCTGGATCAACCCATGATTTTGTGCATTTGGGATTATCAAAATAAATCCACTTTTCATCGCCAGTCACAAGACCATGCAAAAAAAGACTTTCTTTCGTGTCATTGAAGCAACATTTTACTGATGACTGTTTTGGTTTCCATTTGTCTTTGGTGTAGTTGATGTGGTACCCATTTTCCTTCCTTTAAAATCTTTCCCATTATTTGTAAATGATCAGAAATTGTTTGCTGAGCAACCTTTAATCTTTCTGCAAGTTGTTTTTGAGTTTGACATGCATCTTCATCCAATAATGCTTATAATTGTTGGCCTTCAAACTTTTTCGGTTGACCTGGAGGTTCTTTGCCTTTCACATAGAAATCATTACTTTTAAAGTGCTTAACCCAGGGTTCCCAAGTATCTTGAGATGGTGCATGTTCACCATAAACTTCCTGAAGTATACAATAACTTTCAGCATAAAATAATGAATTAAAATTTCAAAATAAAATAATGAATTAAAATCTCCCACAAATGTTCTCTTTTTGGCACAAAATTTGACATTTTTAAGCATAAAAATATCTATGATGTTAGCACCTTCCGAAAATTTGACATATGAAGTTTTGAAGCTTGCTGTCAACTCAACAAAATTGCATACATAGCAAATTGCATATATATCAACATATGTGTAACTCCATCTATTGAAAAAAAATCCTCATTAGTAACTGGTACATCTGATACTGTAATAATTTCTTTCTAATATGATCTTCCTGAAAAACAACCACTGTTCTCCATGTCATGCATGTCTTCACTACAAGGAGTAATATACACAACTTATCTACCTATGTATTCCTGGTGCTCTTTAGCTGGAAGGCACTGATATATACAATGTCTGTTTATCACACATGCCAATTTCTTCCCTACCACAGGGAGATTGCACAAATTGTTCTCTCATTCTAGAACACTGTTCTTCTCACCTCATTGCATTTGTTAACTCTTCTTTATCCTGAAACTTTCAGCATAAATATCACTTTTGGTAGAATGTTTTTCTAGTTCTCTTAGCAAAATTTGGGGTTACATTAGATAATTCCATATATTTTTTCATTTGTAATTTAAAATGTTTCTTTTTCTTGCTGATTATTACTTACCAATATTTATCATTGGGCCTAAAATATTGTGGAGACTCAATAGTAAGCTTTTACTCATCTTCCCTAATAATAGACAAACACGTAAATTGACCATACACTCACAGCCAATCAGAGTAAGAATGCAAATTTACCCAATAAAGATAGCGGGTTAATTTGCATACACAGGCGAAGCTGCCAGGAGGGGTGGGAAGCCTTCCATGAGGGAGAGAGGGAGGGGGGCAGCAGAGGGAACTAAGGAGCGGTTCTGGGCAGCTGGGAGTAAAGCCAGGGGAAGGAAAGCCTATTCTTGCACGAATATCATGCAACGGGCCTCTAGTTCTTCAAATAATTACTTATGCCTATTATGTGCTAGCCACTATTGTTTGAACTAGGGATTCAAAGAGGAAACAGACTATATTCTGGCCCTTATGGAAATTAAATTTTCATTAGGGAAGGAAAGAATATAAGAATTAGATATGGTTTTCCATACATATTTATTGAACAACTACTAGATACTACACAGTGTCCTATGCAGCAGAGGAGAATGCAAATAAAATTTGTGTACTCAAGTTCTTACATTCTAGTGTACAAAATTGTATACAAGTAAATATTTAAACAATAATAGATATCTATGAGTTCTGGCATGAGTTTGGCATAAAATAAAACATGATAGAATGATAAAGAATTTAGGGATGGTATTTTTGATGCAGTCAGGAAGGTCTCTCTGAGAAGGGCATACATGGGCAGAGAACTGAGGGATAAATAGAAAATACAATCGGATCATGTAAGCCCTTGGCCATTATATTAAACTGTGTGTTTTTCTTTCTGACCAAGATGGAGAGCAAATAGAGGTTGTTGAGCTGAGCAGGGGATTTAGCTTCTTCTTTATCAGAATTTTGCTGGCGTTGTGAGGAGTACTAACTCAGGAGCAGGAGGTGAGGAACAACAGTGATAACAATGAAATTACCTAACAGGCTACTGATATTATCCAGGTTAGAAATGATGGTGACTTAGATCATAATAGTGTGGCACATATATCTGAGATGCACCTCTCAGATCTGTCTTCAAAATGGAACCTGCCATCCAATTGAGAGGGATGTGTTTAACTGACAACCTCCATTGTTAGCTCCTTCAGGCTCTGCCTTTGCTTTCCAACTGGAGTCCTGATAGTCTCTGGTGGCCCCCGAACAAGATGGTGGTAACCAATATCAAGATTTTTACTGTATGATCCCCAACTATTGAACAGTATACTTATATAAGGCCCTAACCATTTCTATCCATTTTAAAAATTCATTTTCTCCCTGTGTTTCATTTTGGACAATTTATGCAATCAAGTACATTAGTTTTTTTCTTCTGCAATATCTAATCTGCCATTAATTCCACCCACCTTATTTTTATATGTATATAAAATCTCACCAACTTTACTTTTTTATCTCCAGAATGTCTGTTGGCAACTTTTTTCAGATATTTCATGTCTCTACTTAATTTTATGATAATATACAATTATAATGTCTATTTAAATGTCTATGCCTGCAAATTCGAACATCTCTATGAACTTAGGATCAGTTTCAATTGTTTAACTTTTCTCCTCAGTATAGTTTAAATTTTGCTGCTCTTTATATTCTTTGTAATCTTCAATTGGATGCTAACTAGACATTGTAGATTTTAGCTTCTCCAGTGCTGAATATGTCTATATTCCCATAAATATTTTTGTCATAGTTCTGAGACATAGTAAAGGAATCTGTCATGCTTTTAAATTTTGTTACAGGACTAGAGTACTACTGTTTCAGTCTAGCCCTAATTATTGCCCACTACTGAAGCTACCCTCTGTATAGTCCCCATGAATTCTGAGGCTTGCTAGTGTCACTGGCAGGAACAAGCACTCTTGTTATTTGTGGCCTGGTATTCAAGTCAGACATTGTTAGATCTAATTCTTTGGGGGTGATTCTCTACCTGATGTTGGATGCTTTCCTCACATGCATGTCTGGATAAGTCCTCAGCTGAAAGCTGAAGGGGAATCATTGGAGATAATTTAGAGTTTGATCTCTACGCATTTTCTCCTCTTCAGTACTCTCTCCTGAAAATTCTAATTAGCTAAGTTTTTCTGGACATTCAGCTCCATCTTTCATTGCAGGGAGTCTATCAGTCTTCTCTTCAATTCTCCCTCAATACACCTTAACCCAGAAAAGGCAATAAAATGGTACAAATTTTGAGCTCACCTCATTTGTTTTCATTTCTAGATTTTTGGATTTCCGTTGTCTTGAAAATTGATGTTTTATGTTGAAACATTTTTGGTTGCCTCAGCTGTGAGGATAAATCTGATATTTTTTACTCCCCATTATCCATAAGCAAAAGTATCTGTTCTTTTATTGTCTTTTAAATTGAGATATTTTACATGTAATAAGTGTGTACAACTCAATTACTTATATATCTGTGTAATCACTGTTCAGATCAAAATATTGAATTTTCAAGCACTCCTAGAAAGCCCCTTAATTACCCTCCTCTACTTTGTTTTATTAGATGCTAGCTTCATGCCCTTCTTTCAGTTTTGAACTTAAGGAAACTTATGCTATGACCAGGATAGAGCTATGTAATTTTATTGGTGCCATACTTCAGCTATCAATTCTTGTTTTCTAGAAGTAGTCTCATCATACATATATTGTCATACCTAATAATAGACAAACATGTAAATTGATGGTACCTCCACTATGCCCACAGCCAATTAGAGTATGCAAATTAACCAAAAATATGGAAGTTAATTTGCATAAGTAGACGCCCAGCACCTTGGTCCTGGGAACTTTCTCAGCACCCAGGTCACTCCAAGGTAGCCCTTTGTGGGTCCTGAGAAACCTGGGAAGGGCCTGAGCCAGGGGGCTCCTGGGCAGGGGCAGAGTCGGGTGATCAGGTGATTTGAGGGAGCAAGGGCGGAGCCAGGTGATCAGAGGTAGCTGGAGGTCCCCTGTCCAGGCCCCAAACCCCAGCCAGAGGCTTGGGGTCTGGGCAGGGGTAGAGCCAGGCAATTGGGTGATCAGGGGGAGCTAGGGGGCCCTTGCCCAGGCATGGAGACTTTAGGCCTTGGCAGGGGCGGAACCAGAGATCAGAGGCGATTGGTGTGAACTACAGAGGAAATACTTTTTCTGACTGCTCATTGGCTAAGCTCCCTGTTTGCCACTGGTAATATTCTTAGTAACTTGGGTATAAGAATCCAAAAAGGTGATCTGGGGTTTTTCCACCACACTCCTGTAGAAAAAAAGGAAAGTCCACTGCTGGAGGGCTAAGAAATATCATATCCTGCCCTAGCCGGTTTGGCTCAAAGGATAATGCCTAGGCTTGCCGACCACAGGGTTCAGTTTGATTCTGATCAAGGGCATGTACCTAGGTTGCAGGCTCCTCCCTGGCTGGGGCCCAGGTCAGGGCTCATACAGGAGGCAAGCAATCAAAGTGTTCCGCTCACTTTGATGTTTCTCTCTGTCTTTCCCTTTTTCTTCCACATTCTCTAAAAATCAATGGAAACATATCCTCAGGTGAGGAAAAGAAAGAAAGAAAGAAAGAAAGAAAGAAAGAAAGAGAGAGAGAGAGAGAGAGAGAGAGAGAGAGAGAGAGAGAGAGAGA
>JAAGEH010000137.1:192024-229230 GCA_011751065.1 Lasiurus cinereus | reverse complement strand
GAGAGAGAGAGAGAGAGAGAGAGAGAGAGAGAGAGAGAGAGAGAGAGGAGAGAGGGAGGAAGGAAGGAAGAAAGGAAGGAAGGAAGGAAGGAAGGAAGGAAGGAAGGAAGGAAGGAAGAAAGAAAGAAAGAAAGAAAGAAAGAAAGAAAGAAAGGTCATATCCTATGAAAGACAATCTTGAAAATGCCTAAAGAAAGTTGTCATTTTCTCATGGTGAAGGGACTGGAGTCCGTGTTGATGAAAACACCTTGGTGGCTGTGGTGACTGGCAGTGGCTGCAGCAGCGGGGTGATGGGGCTGGTGACTTCCCCTGATCAGCCTGGTCGCCTCAGTAGGACTTCCCCTGAGGGCTCCCAGTATGTGAGAGGGTCAGGCTGGGCTGAGGGACCCCCCCCCCCCAGTGCACGAATTTCATGCACCGGGTCCCTAGTATATAATAAAAATATATAAAATATATGAAAATTGATGTATACATGTATATATGAAAATGAGACACATACAGGGTGTCTCAAAATTCCTTGTCAACATTTGTTATTTGTTGATTCATTTATGGTAGTCATTCTGACAGGTGTGAGGTGATATCTCATTGTAGTTTTAATCTGCATTTCCCTGATGATTAGTGTTGAGCATTTTTTTCATATGTTTGTTAACTATCTTGGATGTCCCCTTGGGAGAAGTATATATTCAGATCTTCTGCCCATCTTTCAAAGGTAAGCTCACATTTTCTCTCTTTCATGAAACTTTGCTGACTCTTCCTTCCACTCTTTAACCCAAACCAGACATCCTATTACTGTATATAAAAACCCTGGGTTCATCACCTCCACAACAACAGAAGGCTCCACCAACCAGAAGTCAGTCCTGCAGTTAGTGCTGGGTTGCCCTGGCAACAAAGCACTTACTGCTATGGCTGCAGGTTTGGTGACCCAGCACTGACTGCTGAGGGGGTTGTGAATTAGGTCCAGAGAGAAGCCTGGAGAGAGAAGCTGGCAGCTGTTGATCAGCACTTGTCTCTCTCTTTCTCTTCAGGCCCGGCCAGCAGCAGAGCCTCCATTTCTCTCCAGACCTCCATCAGGGCTGCTGATCAGCCCCACTTTTCTGACCAGGCCATGTTGATAGGCCCAGAGATGCTGACTGGCATAGAAACCGACCAATCAGAACCAAATCTGGGTGAAGTGTGAGGAGCCAATGGCTGCCTAGGAGGTGGAGCTTTTGACACTGACTGGCATAGAAACTGACCAATCAGAACCAAATTGGACAGCAGAGGAAGGAACTTGGGGTGAGATCAGGCCAGCAGTGGAGGACAGTTGGATCCCTAGTATATAATAAAAACATATAAAATATATGAAAATTGATGTATACATGTATACATGAAAATGAGACACATACAGGGTGTCTCAAAATTCCTTGTCAACACTTGTTATTTGTTGATTCATTTATGGTAGTCATTCTGACAGGTGTGAGGTGATATCTCATTGTAGTTTCAATGGGGACCAGGCCTGTAAGGGAATATAGTTGGAGGCCATCAGGCCAGCAGGGGAGGGCAGTTGGGGGGACCAGGCTTTCAGGAGAGGGCAGTTAGGGGCAAGATCAGGCCAGCAAGGGAGGGCATCTAGGGGCAAGATCAGGCTGGCAGAGAAAGGCAATTGGGGTTGAGATCAGGCTGGTAAGGGAGGGCAGTTGGGGGCGAGATCAGGCCAGCAGGGGAGGGCAGTTCGGGGCTATCAGGCTGGCAGGGGAGGGCAGTCAGCGATTGGGCAGGCAGGGGGGCAGTTAGGTGTTAATCAGGCTGGCAGGGGAGCAGTTAGGAGTTGATCAGGCTGGCAGGCAGAAGTAGTTAGGGGCAATCAGGCAGGCAGGCAGGCAGGCGAACAGTTAGGAGCCAGCAGTCCTGGATTGTGAGAGGGACTGGGCCTAAACTGGAAGTCATAGTCATACATCTTCTGAATGGTCCCAGATAGATGGTGCAGGCTGGGCTGAGGGACACCCCACCTCAGTGCACAAATTTTGTGCACTGGGCCTCTAGTTGGTTAATAAAATTATGTGGGTTTCAGGTGTATAATTCTATGACACAACATCTGTGTATTGCAATGTATATTCACCACCCATTTTAAAATTATTTAATTTACCAATCTCTGAACTTTAAAGTTATATTAATCTCTCTCCTAAACAATTTAATTCTGATCTCTATCTCTTCCTGAGTTATATATTTTTGTTCAGAATCTTTGCATCACCATTTTCTTCAACTCCACAATTCTATGCTGATTATTATGTTTTTATACATACTATATTTGTTTTTTATATTTACACACTTCTTTATCATTTTACTTGCTCCCCATTCCTTCTAGCTTGTCAGACTTGCCTTCTGGGATTATTTCCTTTTTTATACCATGTAGTCTAGTAGTTTTCAATCTCCTCTGTGCATCAGAAACACTTTAAGGAAATTTAGAATTATATGTATATAAATGCCTGTCCTCATCCTTACAACTTTGGATTAATTTTGGCTGTGCTGGGAACCAGATATTTGCATTTAAAAAAGAAGAAAGACAGAGAGAAATCTGAAGATGGCACCATAGGCAAATGCCTGTACTCATCATCTCCCACAAACACATCAAATTTACAACTAAAATAGAGAACAACCATCATCCAGAACTGCTGGAAAGTTGGCTGAATGGAAGCCCTTCAACTAGAGAAGTAAAAAAGAAAACACACTGAGGCTAGTAGGAGGTGCAAAGGCACTGAATGGGCTAGTCTGGCACCCATATGTGCTGCTTTTTTAATCGAGAGGGAGATTGTCTCTGTAGAGGATGCCTGGGGAAGCAAGGGGTCTCATTCCCACACCAGACCCCCAGCCTATGGTCCCAGAGCTGGAAAAATAAATCCCTAGGGGCAGTAAGAACTATGGGCTATAAAATCCAGTGGAGAGTGGAGAGAACCAAGATGGCAGCATTGGTAAAAGCCTGTACTTGCTGCCTCTCACAACCACATCAAAATTATAACTAAAATACAGAACAACCATCATCTAGAACAACAGAAAGCTGGCTGAATGAAAGTCCTACAATGAGAGAAGTAAAGAAGAAAGAACACTGAGACTGGTAGGTGTGGAGGCACAGAATGGGCTGGTCTGGCACCTTGGTATGCTGCTTTGTTAATCAAGAGGGAGATCGCCTCTGTGGAGGCTGCCTGAAGGAGCAAGGAGTCCCAGCCCCATGCCAGACCCCCAGCCCAGGGTCCCAGAGCTGGAGAAATAAGTCCCTCTGGGCAGTAAGAATTACGGATTTTAAAACCAGTTCAGCTGAAACCGGTTTGGCTTCGATTCCGATTAAGGGCATGTACCTTGGTTGCGGGCACATCCCCAGTAGGAGGCGTTCAGGAGGCAGCTGATTGATGTTTCTCTCTCATCAATGTTTCTAACTCTCTATCCCTCTCCCTTCCTCTCTGTAAAAACTCAATAAAATATATATATTAAAGTGCAGATTGGGGCCGATTGATACACAAGCTGCTAGAGACCCAGCTGTTCCTCTTAAAAGGCCAACACAATGAACTGAATTTACAAGCTCCCACTTCCTTTGAGCTCCAGTGCCTGGCAAAATTCTGGGGGATCCAGACACATATAGGAAGAAACTGGGCTTTCTGGCATCAGGGCAGGAACTCAAGGGTGGCTTTCTCCCAGATGGAGGTGTTCATAGTGGTCATTGTTCCCCGTACTGGGCCCTCCCAGGTGCAGGGCTGACTGGCAGACATTTCTGTTTGCTCAGCCCTGGTATTCCCTGAGACCTCACCCTACCCTATTTACAACTCCACCCAAGCTGTGTGTAGCAGCTTTTGCATATGAATGGTCTGTCCTTTCTCAGGTGAAAACTCTGTCAAACAAGCTACAGCTGTGTCGGGGAGTCACAAACCTATCAATAAAAGGCCCAAGGCCAGGCACTAGCAGCAGCCTGCCTTGCTTCACAGCTGGGTCTCATCTGGGCACTTCCAGACCCAATACAAAGGAGAGGAAGCTGTAGATCTCTCTGTAGCTCCTGCTGGGTGGCCCCAGGCAGTGACTGACTTTGCACCTCCTTGGAGACCCAAGAGCCAGTATACCCAGTGGCCACTGTAAGACCATACCAGATTACAACTCTTCACATCCATAAGTGACACACACAGAGGGAATAGTCAGTGAGCACCAAAGCCTCACTGAAGCAAGTCCTGCTCCAGAGGGATGTCTCCTGCACAGCAGTTCTCCCACTGTAGTCACAGCCAATTAGCCTGAAGGTCAATTCCTCTCAGTGACACCAACAGCAATTGAGGCTCAACTCCAACAAAACTATGCACACACCCCACAAAAGGGTACATTAAGAGTGTCTACTTTAGGTGATTGGGGAGGCTGAGCCACTGGGCCCTATAGGACACCTACTACACAAGGCCACTCTATAAACTCAAGGAGACTTACCAGCTACCCAGCACATAGAAACAAACACAGAGAAGCAGCCAAAATGTGGAGACAAAGAAACATGTCACAAATGAGAGAAATGTAAGAAAGCAAACTATTGGATATAGGGTTCAAAACCATGCTTATAATGTTACTCAACAATCTTCTAGAAATGTCCAAGGAACTTAGTGAGACTTTCAAGGATCTTAGTGAGAATGAAAAAAAAAATGGTCAGTCAGAAATAATCATACACTGAGTAAAATAAAAATAATATACAAGGATTCCACCACAGAATAGAGGAATCTGAGAATCAAATCAACGATTTGAAATATGAGGAAGCAAAAAAAACACCCAACTAGAAAAGCAAAAAGAATCCCAAAATATAAAAGATAATATAAGGAACCTCTGGGACAACTTCAAGTGTACCACCATTCACATTATGGGGGGTGGGGGGGGGGGAGACAGAAGAAGGTAGATAGCAATATATTGAAAACCTATTTGAAGAAATAATGACAGAAAACTTCCCCTACTTGGTGAAAGAAATAGACTCACAAATCCAGGAAGCACATAAAACCCCAAAGAATAGGAATCCAAAGAGGCCCACACCAAGACACATCATAATTAAAATTCCAAGGGCAAAAGACAGAGAATCTTAAAAGCAGAAAGAGAAAAGCAGCTAGTTGCCTACAAGGGAATGCCCATAGGACTATCAGCTGATTTCTCAACAGAGACTATACAGGCCAGAAGGGAGTGGCAAGAAATATTCAAAGTGATGAATAGCAAGGACCTACAACCAAGATTACTCTACCCAGCAAAGCTATCATTTAGAATTGAAGGCCAGATAAGAAAAATCTAAAGGAGTTCATCAGCACCAAACCAGTATCATATGAAATGTTAAAGAGTATACTTTAATGAGAGGAAGAAAAAAAAGATAAAAAATATGAACAACAAAATGGCAACAAATACATACCTATCAACAAATGAATCTAAAACTCAAAATAAACTAATAAGAAATCTAATGAGCAGAATAAACCAGTGAATAAAATAAAAGCATGGAAATGGGACAGACTGACGATTCTCAGAGGGAAGCAGAGAAGAAATTAAATGAAGATCTTACATGCACACTAGAGTCCTGATGCACAAAATTCATGTACTCGAGGAGAGGGGGGTGTCATTCAGCTCAGCCTGCACCCTCTCACATTCTGGGAGCCCTTGGGGGATGTCTGACCGATGGCTTAGGCAGTCAGACATCCTTAGCACTGCTATGGAGGCAGGAGAGGCTCCACTGCAGCTGCACTCACTAGCCATGAACCCAGCTCAAGGCTTCTGGCTGAGAGGCACACTGACTATCGGGTCAGCTCCTACGTTGAGCATCTGCCCCCAGGTGGTCAGTGTGCATCATAGAGACCGGTTGTTCTACTGTTTGGTCGATATGCCTTTTATTATATGTAGACAGAGACAATAGGGTGGTGAAGGATGGGGAGGGAACTGGTGGAGGGGTGCAATGGGGGGGAAAGAAAGAGGGACATCTTTAATAATCTCAACAATAAAGATTTAAAAAGAAGAAGACAAAAAACAAAAGCTCTCCTGTGATTCTAATGGGGAACCAGAGTTTAGAATTATTGCTTTATAAATTCCATATTTATTGTTATTTTGTTTTCCTGCTTGTCTTCCTCACTAAAAATGTGAATTTCAAGAGTGCAAGGATTTTTTTCACTCCTTTATGTGTGTGTCTCTACTGTCTTGAACAGTGACAACCACACAGTAGCTGACCAACAAATGTTTGTTGAGTGTGAAAGCAAGAGATTTGAAATCTTGATGTACTTTACAAATTATGAGCAGTTGGGTAAGACATAGACTTAGGGTGGGAGAGGCTGAGTGATGAGAGATTAAAGAGAGAGGGAGAGAGAGGGGAATTGCAAAAGAGAGTTAGACTACCAAGGCAAGGTATACCATGAATGGTAAGGAGTTGGAATATGGAGAGAAATATTGAAATATGGAGGTTCTGAACTAATACAGTGGTACCTCGAGATATGAGTGCCCTAACATACGAAATTTTTGAGATATGAGTCATCGAGCGAGCTATTTTTGCTTTGAGATACGAGCAACATTTGAGATAGGAGTAATCCCGCGGATCGGCCGGCTGCACATGACCCACCAGTTTACTGCGACTCGAGTATCTCATAGTTTTCCACGCCTCAAAGTTACGGAACGAATTAAACTCGTATCTCGAGGTACCACTGTATAGTGATCCTGATGACTGAAAAAAGTGAATGAAGTCTATAAATGTTGTTCATATTACTCTTTCAGTAAGCCCTTCTATATTGGCAAACTCTCCCCTCCCCTTGCACATTGCTATGGTACTTAACCTGATATACTTCTTCATGGTATTTATCACTTTGTTGCTTGTGTTTTCTTAAATATATTATTACCTGATACAAAACATAAGTCCTGTGAAAGCAGAACTTTTTGTTCATTTTGGGTATGGTTCTATCCTCAGGGCCTGGTGCATATTAACTACTCAGTAAATATTTGTATGGCATGAATTAATTAAAATTTTGAATGCAGAGATAGTAAGAAGAATAACCTGTTTTGATGATGCTGGGTTTCTGAGAATCCATTGGTTATTTTTTTCCAACTAATTTCCTAATTACAATTAAACCTTAATAGCATAAGCTTCTAGTTTTTTATATCTATTCATCAATTACCACAATATCCTCTAAACCAACCTCTCTGCCTCCAGATTATACCAGTACACCCATTTTTTTTGTATTCTGGTTTGAAACATTACTATATATTTTCTTGCTCAAAAGTCTTTTTTTTTGGGGGGGGTTTCTATTTTCCTCATAATTAAACTCTAACTCCATAATATGAAATGCAAGGTTCTTCTTTCTCTGACCTCTTATTATATCCAGCCTCATCTCTCATCACTACTTTGTTCACACTATACTTTAACTACACTACCATTCTTCCCTTTTTATTCATTCATTCAATCATTTAGTCAACCTTAAACAAGTCTTTATTGAACGGCCTCTAGAGATAAGGTCTATTGTAGCTTTTTAATATGCTCACAGTCAATGGGATAGCCAGAGTTCCTATATTGTCTCCTCTTTACTGATTATTATTGTCATATTATCGTGTTGGTAGCTGTTTATGTGTTTATTTTCCCTATTGGTTGGAGGATCTTAAAATGCAGAACTGTATCTTATTCTTCTGTGTATGGGCATATCAGGAATAAAACCTTACACTGAATGGTTGATCAAAATCTATTAGTTGAACAGTAAACTACTAGTATAAGTCAAAATGTTTAAATGAATTATTATAATACTAGAGGACTGGTGCATGAAAATTCATGCACTGGAGGGGTGTCCCTCAGCCCACCCAGCTCCCTCTCACAGTCTGGGAGCCCACAAGGGTGGGAGGTGACCTAGCAATTAGAGGAAGGCAATGCTGCTGCCACTGCTGGCAGTGCAAGCCTTGGCCGGCCCTGGTTACCTGAGGCTTGGGCAGCCCTGGGCGGCTGAGGGGCTGAGGGGACTAGGGGACTCCGGAGGCAGGCATGGTGAGCCCTTGCCATGGACTTGCTGCCCCGGTGAGCTGAGGGAACTGGGCACTGCCATCTTGTGGCTGTGGGTGCTGCCATCTTTAAGGGTGGGGCAGTCAATTAGCATGTACCCTCTTTATTGGCTGTGGGCGGTGCCTTTTTGTGATGGTGTGAGGGTCAATTAGCATATTCCCTCTTTATTAGATATGATTAGCAAAAGTAAGGACCTGTGCTAGCCCCTGTCATTGTTCTAACTATATTTTGGTCATTTATTCATTCAGCAAACATTGATAATGACCTATTTTATGCTAGGCTCTTATGTGTTTAAGCCCCTATGCTGATAGCATAGTGCTTGGGACATGGTAAGTGCTCGGTATATAAGTCCGGATTAACTGAAAATATCTGCAAAAGAAAAAAACTGCGGTCCAGATTTTTGTGCCCAGAATTGCTTTCTAGAGGTAGTGGCACTATGTAATTCAATATTGAAATTTTAATCAGAGTAAGGATTATTGTTATTAATGTATTGAAAGATTTATAAGTTGTCATTTTCTTCATTGAGGGTGGTGTATATTAAGTATCCAAGAATTCTTTCTAAATAAGTTCACCTTTATGTATTTGGAAATATAATATGGCATGTAACTCTCTAGATACTATTCTAAGACAAAAATAATTCAGATGTAAGATTTTAAAAATCTTAAAACCAAAGTATGCCCCTAATGAAAATGAACAAATTTTTTAAGGTATGCCAGAAAACAGTAAACAGATATGGTAAATATGTAACCATAGACATCCAATAGTTAAGGGAGGACTAAGGATAAGGGAGCTATTTTAATAAGCTAAATCAACAAGGTGAGGTTTGGCAGCGATACTGCAGTTGCTGGAATGACTACTTATCATTTGAAAAACATAAACGGTTTACATCTCTACCTAGGTTGGTGAGAGAAAATGAAATAAAATCATTGCAAGCTTCCTAGAGAGGCACAGGAAGCTGCTTGGAGTGAAAGTGAGGGAGGGTGGGTGGTGGCAGAAGCTAAGGCTTCTGTCAAACAAAAGGAAATAGCACTTCCGGTCACACAGTCATCGCTATGCGGCTTTCTTCAAGGTGAGTGTAAAGGAAGGGTCTGTAATTTCTCATAAGTGAATCCGCAAATATGCCAGGGAAGCTTTCTCTCTTGTTGCAGCATAGGGTGGAAAGAAGAATTCATCCCAAGAGTAAGAAAGATGTTTCTGATGCTTGTGGTTCCAATCGCTTCATTATCTCCTCCTAATCCTCCGGAGATGGCAGGTCATCACCCCTACCCCCAACCCCCTACCAACTCTGCGGTCCTTTTATCCCTGGTCATTCTTCACTTCTCCTCTTTGTCCCAGATCCTCTTCCTGATATTTCTGAGCCTGGCTCATTCCCTCTACCACAGATTTCTTTCCTATTTCTTACTCCTACCTCCCACTCCACCCCCTTTAAGCCTCAGAACTTTTGCAAACCCTTCCCCCACTCTGAACCCACATCCTTCCTTTTCCCCACTTCCTACACCAGTATTGTACTGTCCCTGAAGGCTTCTGATGTCTCCTGTCCCTGACCTGCAGAGGCTAGTGAATCATATACTTTACAAAATCAAGTGTGACTTCAATTTCAAGGTCAAGGTATTTCTTTAAAAAAAAAAAAAGCAGAGAAACAGAAATTTTAGAGCCCTGAGACAAAGGGACATATCAAATTATTATGTCCTTTTATTTATATTTTTAATCTCAACAAAATTACACATTAGGTATTGCAATGGTTTCAGCCCTCTACTCATGACTTTTTTTTAACTTTTAAATTTTAGCATAGAATTGAATCGCCAAATTTTTATAAAGTGGCAAATATAGCGGGTTTTGCCTCTCTGGTGTCAGCTTTAGAAGGTGGAAGCTTTCCATCCCCTTCAGAACTTCTCATAGAATAGAAATGGTTGACAGATATGACGTCCAATTACAAATGTATTATTTCATGAGTTGGGTTTATTATGAAAGTCATTTTCTGGTCTCTGGCAGCACCATTGAACAGCAAGCTGGCAGATTTTTCAGACAAAAAAATTTTCCTAGGGGTTTTACAAGTATTAGTTATTTTGATGCATTGTAAATTTTTTTCATACTTCAATGTGAAATACGTATATTTTGCTGTTTCACTTATGAGTAATTGATCTTGTGAGAAGATTAGCTGATGGTCACAATTTATTATTTCAATTCTTTACTCAAGGGAAGGGAAATAATCATTACATTTATAATAAGGTGCAGGGTTTCGGGCTCTAAAGGGGAATTTAACCAAGTATCTCCTTGAACAAGCAGTTCATTCCCTTCTCTTGTAAGTACTGAGTTATGCTTGCCAAAAATAAAAGGTGATTCTTTTTTCAAGGCCATCTTTAATTCTTTTAGAATAAACTATCGGTAGAGGTTTTATGACACAAAAACACTTAGGAACCTTTCCAAAGGGTATTATTGATGTCTCTTTATTCTCTATTCAAATCATAATTTACACAGGATTTAAATATGATCACACTGCCTTCAACCACTGTGCATCCATCCATCCATTCATTCAATGGCTTTTATTGAATAACTTTTATGTGCCGGACAGTGTTCTAAGCGTTGAGGATACAACAGTGGGGGAACAAAGCAAAAAATTTCCATAAGCTTGGAAAAGTTTTATTTTCATTTTCATTTATCTCAAGGTAGTTCTTCATTTTCCTGTCTAATTTCCTCTTTGATTCATTGGTTGTTTAGTAGCACGTCATTTAGTATGCATGTGCTTGTGGCTTGTTTTTCTGGTTTTCTTCCTGTAGCTTATTTCTAGTTTCATGCCATCGTAATCAGAAAAGATGTAAGTCTTTTTGAATTTATTGAGGTTTGTTTTGTAATATATCTTGGAGAATGTGCACTTGAAAAAAATGTGTATTCTGCAGTTTTTGAATGAAATGTTTTATAAATGTTTATTAAGTTGATCTGGTCTAACATGACATTTAAAGCCATTATTTCCTCCTTAATTTGTTGTCTGGAGATCTACCCATTGATATGAATGAGGTATCAAAAACCGTTAATATGATTGTACTACTGTGAATTTCTCCTTTATGTCCATTAATATTAGCTTTATATTTTTAGGTTCTCTGATGTTGTTGCTTTGATAGCTATGATTGTTACAGTCTCTTCTTGAATTGACCCCTGAAAACAAAGTCTTTTCAACTATAGCTGAGAGAAAGTAAATGAATATGTAATAAATATATACTAGGTTGTGATGGGGAGGGGCTGAATTATTTTAGGATGGTCAGGAAGGCCTCTGGGTACGGTGAAATTTGAGCAGAAACCTAAAGGATGTGAGGGCATGAACTATATAAACATTTGTGGAAAAACAGGATACAGTATGTCAATGTCTCTGCATTTGTTGATCACTCTGCTTCCTAAGCACCACCCCCATCACTTTCTGCATAGCATTACTGCATGCTCAACTAATCTACAACTAATATAACCCATCCACATAAATTCCCCATATTCTCTTTCTTCTGGCTAACCATTAGGGGCATTGTCAGTTACCAGCCCCTCTAGGAAGACATATCTCTATTTCTATCCTCAATCTATTTCTTTGTGGTACACTGTGTTCATAATATATTGCCCATAAATGTTTGGCCTGGTAAATGGCAATGAATTCATACCTCAATTATACCTCAATTAACAGACAACCTCTCAATAGAGTAGGCCACCTTATGTTAAAAGCTACCCTTTGGCCAGTGTGGCTAATTTGGTTGAGCATTGGCCAGAGCACTGAAAGTTCACCAGTTCAATTCCCAGTCAGGGAACACTCCCAAGTTATGTACTCAATCTTCAGTCAGGGCTCATGTGGGAGGCAGTGAATCAATGTTTCTCATATCAATGTTTCTCTCTCTCCTTCTCCTGTCCTCTGTCTCTAAAATCAATAAAAAATAAAAACCGCCAAGACGGGTTTGGCTCAGTGGATAGAGCGTCAGCCTGCGGACTGAAAGGTCCCAGGTTCGATTTCGGTCGGGGGCATATGCCTTGCTTGCGGGCACATCTCCAGTGTGGGGCGTGCAGGAGGCGGTTGATCGATGTCTCTCTCTCATCGATATTTCTGACTTTCTATCTTTCTCCCTTCCTCTCTGTAAAAAATCAATAAAATATATTTAAAAATTAAAAAATGAAAACCACACTCTAAGATCAGTATTATCATTGTCATTTTACTGATGATAAAAACAAGACCCAGGGTTGGGTAGTAATTTGCTAAATGGTGGTAGAGTTCTTGGAATTAAGGTCTATAAGATACTGATTTCTAGATTGGTTCTGTCTTTCTCTGTGCCTGTCTGTCTCTCTGTTCACTAGTGAGAAACAGAAAAATATATGGAAGATTTTATTATTTTATAAGACATAATCTGGGTATAGAAATTTCATTTTTAAAAACATTTATATTGATTTCAGAGAGGTAGTAAGAGGGAGAGATACCATCATCAATGATGACAGACAATCAATGATCTGCTGCCTCTGCATGCCCCCTACTAGAGATTGAGCCTGCAAACCAGTCACATGCCCTGACATGGAATTGAACCATGACCTCCTAGTTCATAGGTCAACTGCAACTACTGAGCAACACTGGCTGGGCTAGAAAATTATTTTATTTTTATTTTTTTCAAATCTTTATTATTCAGATTATTACATTTGTTTCTCTTTTTTCCCCTCCATAGCACCCCTCCACCCAGCTCCCACCCCTCCCTCTGCCCTTAGCTCCCTCCCATTGATCTCATCCATACGTGTATGATTTTTGTCCAGTCTCTCCCTGTGCACCCCTCACCCCTTCCCCCCTGAGAATTATCAGTCCACTCCCTTTCTGTGCTCCTGATTCTATTATACTCACCAGTTTATTCTGTTGATCAAATTTTTAATTCACTTAATTTTTAGATTCACTTATTGATAGATATGTATTTGTTGTTCATAATTTTTTGGCTTTTACCTTTTTCTTCTTCCTCTTCTAAAAGAGTACCTTTCAGCATTTCATATAATACTGGTTTCAAGTTGATGAACTCCTTTAGCTTTTTCTTATCTGTGAAGCTCTTTATCTGCCCTTCAATTCTGAATGTTAGCTTTGCTGGATAGATTATTCTTGGTTGTAGGTTCTTGCTATTCATCACGTTGAATATTTCTTGCCACTCCCGTCTGGCCTGCATCGTTTCTGTTGAGAAATCAGCTGACAGTCGTATGGGTGTTCCCTTGTAGGTAATAAACTGTTTTTCTCTTGCTGCTTTTAATATTCTCTCTTTCTCTTTTGCTCTTGGCATTTTAATTACGATGTGTCTTGGTGTAGTCCTCTTTGGATTCCTTTTATTTGGGGTTGTGTGTGCTTCCTGGATGTGTAAGTCTATTTCTTTTACCAGATGTGGGAAGTTTTCAGTCATTATTTCTTTAAATAGGTTTTCAGTATCTTGCTCTCTCTCTTCTTATGGCACCCCCACAATTCTGATGTTGGTATGCTGAAAGCTGTCCCAGAGTCTCCTTACATTATCTTCACATTTTTGGATTCTTTTCTTGCTTTTCCAGTTGAATGTTGTCTGCTTCTTTATATTTCAAATTTTTTACTTGATTCTTGCCTTTCTCTAGTCTGCTGTTAGGACTCTGTATAATATTTTTTATTTCAGTCAGTGAATGTTTAATTTCTATTTGGTCCTTTATCATCTTTAGTAGGACCCTTTCCGTCTCTAGTTGGCTCTTTTGTATCGCTAGTTGGTCCTTTTTCATCTCCTCTTGGGTCTCACTAAATTTATTGAATTTTTCTAGCATATTCTTGAAAAATCTTACAAGCGTGGTTTTGAACTCTATATCCAGTCGGTTTTTTTTTTTTTCGCCATTTCTTTTGTTTGTGATCCCTTCCCTTGTTTCGGCATTTTCACTATGCCGGGGAAACTTCTGTGTTGGATTCAGCTTTATGATACCAGAGGCAAAGCCGCAGAAGCCTCTGTTGAGCTTGGGATGGGTGGAGTCTCAGGGCTTAAGGGACCGCCTTGCCTTCCAGTCGGCCCCACCCTCCACGGCCCCTGAGTCTCATGTGACTGGGTAATTGCTGGAGCGGTCATTGTGCACGAGCCCGCAGTGCCTCTAACCGCTGCCTTTCCAGCTCCCCTGCGCACCAGGACCACACGAGTCTAGGTCCCCAGGATTTCACCCGAAACAGGGGCTTAGTGGAGTCAGAAGTGGCACAGTTGGGAGGGTCTGTCTCCCGCCCATTTGAGAAAGTCAGCGGCACAATCAGCAATCTGTCCTGGGCGCAGTGCCGTAAGCGCCGCCACCAGCCCTCTGATCTTTTGTGACTCCCCTAAATTTCCGAGCACCTCTCCCTTTTCACAGTCCAAACTCCCCCCGGATGAGTTTCGCTGGATCTGGGGTTTAGTGTCGTAAAATAAGGGGTTCAATGCCGTTGGGAGTCTCCGTTTCCCTCCCGCCAGAGAAAGCCAGCCAGGTACTCCGGCACCCGCTCTCTCAGCGTGCGCGTCTCCGTACCTCGGCTTTTTGCAGCTCCTCTGGGTCTCCGTGAGCCTCCCTCTTTCCTTCTAGCTGTAGAACTTACACTCCGCCAGCTTTCCTGTGGTTCTGGATGATGTCCGTTCTGTCTTTCAGTTGTAGTTTTGAAATTGTTGTGCGAGGCAGCAGTGTAGGTGTTTACCTATGCCGCCATCTTGGATTCCTCCGAAATTTTATTTTTAAAGCTTATTTTCACAAGTCAGAATATGTCAGGGCTTTAATTATTTCCTAATAAAAAAGTTTAAACAAGCAGAAGTTAAAAGAAGAATACAATGGCAACTATATCCTTAAAATTGTAGGCACCTCTATAATGTTATCCATAGTGGTTCTATCAGTTTACAAACCACAAGCAGTGAATGAGAATTCCTCCAAAACTTGTAATTACTTGTCTTGTTGATAATAGCCATTCCAACAGGTGTGAGGTGGTATCTCATTGTAGTTTTTATTTGTATTTCCCTAATAGCTAGTGAAGTTGAGAATTTTTTCATATATCTGTTAGCCATTTGTATGTCTTCTTAGAAGAAGTGTCTGTTCAGGTCCTCTGCCCATTTTTTAATTGGATTGTTTGTTTGGTGTTGAGTTGTATGAATTCTTTATATATACTTGAAACCTATATAATCTTCTTAACCAACTAGAAGCTGGTGAACAAATTCGTGCACAGGTGGGGTCCCTCAGCCTGGCTGGCGATCGGGGCTGATTGGACTGACTGGCCAACAGGAGGGACTGTGGGAGGTTGGCTGGCCACTGGAGATTGGCTGTGGGAGCGCACTAACCACCAGGGGAAGCTCCTGTGTTGAGTGTCTGTTCCCTGGTGGTCAGTGCGTCATCATAGTGACTGATTGACTGGTTGTTTGGTCCACTGGTCATAAAGGTTGCTTAAGCTTTTCTATATAGATGTCACTCTGAACCTAGATTCTAAAGTTGTTAACTTTTGCCATATTAATTCACTTGTTCACTCACTTGCTTACTTTATTCATCCATTCATCCATTTTTTAATTGAGGTATAATTTATCTATTTTGGCTGAATTATTTCAGATTTGCAAGCATAATTTCTAAGTAAACTTAAGTACACACAGAATGGTGCCCTTATCATAAATATACAACTCAAAGCATGTTTACAATGTAAACACAGCTGGATAACTACCGTGGAGATTAGGAAATAGAACATAATTAGTATCTGAAAGACCTTGAATGTATCCTCTCCTAATCACAAGTAAACTCCAAATTAAACACAATTCTTATTTCTATTACTAATTTTGCCTGGTTTGAGATTTTATAAAAATACTAGAGGCCTAATGAATGAAAATTTGTGCAAGAGTAGGCCTGCCTTCCCCTAGCTGCTGGCACCGGCTTCCCTCCGGCACCTGGGACCTCGGCTGGCTTCCCTCCAGCCATGCGCAGGCACCGGGCACCCTGGCTGGCTTCCCTCTGGCCCGGCTTGGTCAGGAAGGACATCCCAAATGACGTCTGGTCTAATTAGCATATTATTATAGACAATAGCGTAGTCTGCATTTTTTGTATGCCTGAATTTTTGGCTTAAGATTTTGTTTTTGAGATTCAACCATGTTATTGGGAATAGTAGTAATTCCTTAATTCTCATTGACAAGTATTCCATTGTGAGAATATATCACAGTAGATGGGCATTTTGACTGCTTCTACTTTGGGACGGCAAATAGTACTATGGACATTTTAGTACATGTTTTTTTGTGATATATGCACACAATTCTGTTAGGCATATACCTAAGAATAGCATTGCTGAATATAGGTCATGTATGTGAAGAACTTTTAATAGATATTGTCAACTAGTGTTCCAAAGTGGTCATACTAAAAAAACTCCCAAGAGAAATTTTTAAGGTTCCAGTTGCTCTATAATATTGCCAGCACGGTCATTGTTTTCTTTTTAAGGAAAAAGTAGTCAGTCTAGTGATTATAAATGTCTCATTGTGGTTTAAATTGTATATCTCTGATCACATATGTACATCTTTCCATATGTTTGTTGGCCTAGATATCTTTTATGGAGTGCCTATTCAAATCTTTTGACTGGTGTTTTATTTTGGGGCTTTTTAAAAATTGATTTAGCCGAAACCAGTTTGGCTCAGTGGATAGAGCATCAGCCTGCGGACTGAAAGGTCCCAGGTTCAATTCTGGTCAAGGGCATGTACCTTGGTTGAGGGCACATCCCCAGTAGGGGACGTGCAGGAGGAAGCTGATCGATGTCTCTCTCTCATCGATGTTTTTAACTCTCTATCCTTCTCCCTTCCCCTCTGTAAAAAAATCAATAAAATGTATTTTTTAAATTGATTTATAAGTGATTTTTCTAAATTAAGTATGCAAATATTTTGTCAGATATATTTACTGCAACTTTGTGGTTGTTTGCATTTTCAGTCTCTCAATGGTGTCTTTTAATGAACTGAATATGTCCATTTCAGTATTGTTCAACTTATAATTTTCCTATTTATGGGTGGTGCTTGTTTGTGCTGGTTAAGAAATCTGTTTTTCTCAAAGTCATGAAGATATTTTTCTATATTGTGTTATTGTTTAATCTCTCATTTATATTTACAATTAATTTATAATCAATTTTTGTTTATGTTGCCAGTGCAAATTATGGGTATGCCTTTAAGGCCCCCCACTTTTTTTGTTGAAATGGACGTTCAGTCAATCTCATAGCACTTATTTAAAAGATCATTTTTCTCCCCTATAGTATAATCTTTTTAATAAATCAAATGATTAGATTATATATGTGGGTTTATTTCTGGATTCTGTTTATGAATACCACTGTCATAATTAATATAACTTTATATTAAACCTTACATGTCATTCAGTCCTACAATTCTGTTCTTTTTCTTCAATAATGCCTTGGTTATTCTTGGTCTTTTGAATTTCCATTTACAATTTAAAATCAGCTTGTCATATCTACAAAAATTCTTGTTGGCATTTTGATTGTAATACCACTTAATAAATCAACTGTAGGAGCACTTAATTTTGCACTTCAGCCCAATATATCTCAGTGTTCATCTTCTAATATTAGGAACATTGTGTAAATAATTTAATTACCATCATCTCACCAAGAAAAATTAACAATAATTTCCTAATATCTAATACTTAATCCATTTTGAAAGTTCTGTTTTCCCCCAAGCCTTTCACAGCAAGTACTGAAAAACCATCTGGGAGTGTTCATAACATACCCTGTGCTTGTAGAAAGGTGTGGGCCACATCACTAAATAAACCAGGGGCAGTTTTCTCATCATGTGGAAAGGGAGATAAAGTTATAATAGTTTATCTCCCTTTCCACAGGTTTCCTGCCGGTTTATGTCTCCGCTGCCCTCCCTCCCCACCCCCAGCTGCCTCAGCCTCCCTGCGGGTTTGTGTCTGGATCTGGACCCCCGGAATCCCAGTGCCGCCATGGCGGGGCCTGAGGCTGTGCGGTGCTGGCCTCCCTGCGGGTTTGTGTCCCCAATATGGCCCTATTATCTATTCATAGATAAGATCCTTGACATGATAGTCTACATTCCATCAACACTTTTACCTATTACATTATTGGCCCTCTGCACTTTAGCTTTCACCAACACTGATCCATATAGAGTCACTGGTCTGGTTTCCCCTATATCCTTAATGTAACAGAACCCTCCCAGTCACATCATATATAGTCATGTAGAGAAATGTTATATTAAAAAGTTCAAGATATTAGTTTTAAAAGTCAACTGCAAGACATGTTCATTAGTATACAAGTGCCTGGCACAGAGAAACTTATAAAAGGAGATAAGCATCTTCAGTCATTCCACCTTCCAAGAGAAAACTATTAAAGCTACATTCTAATTGTGGGAGAAGCTGAGCAATTGTCTCATTTCCTCTTTCTGGAATTTCCAGGAAGAAGAGGAATTCTCAGAATACTCAAAGGTACACAGCACAATAAGCAAAAGTTTTTATGTAGTCCATTAAAGAAAAAAATATTCTGAGACTTGTTAAAACGATAGGAAAAACTTTATTAAGAATTAGTTTGATGTCAAGACTATTGCAAAAGGGAAGAGAGACTGGACTAAACTTAACACTGAATAAGTAAAGACCATTGAGGACAGCCAAGAAGCAGATTTGAGAGGGAGAGGACACATCAAGGATAGAAGGATTTTTACTAAAGCGACAGGATTCTTGCTGAGTCCAGGGTGATCAGATATCAAGAGTGGCAGGAATTTCTGCAAAATTGACTTAGCAGAATTATTTCTAAAACTAGGCTGGGCAGGTCAAAGACAATGACCAAGGACAAGGTCTAGTTGAAAAGAGGGCTCAGAGGAGCATGACTAAAGTTTGGTCAAGGAAAGAGTCTTTGTTAACCTTTTCCCATTCTTCAGCTTTTCTTAGAAAATGCATCTCCACTGAACTAGTCTCTATTTTAGACCTGTGGCAATGAGATGACCCCTGAATATACATGTACATATAGAACTATAGACATGCAGCACTATGTACATGTGTATGCACAGATCTATTTTTATATATGTTATATGTGTATATAATGTCATGTTACATTACATTTTATATGTGTGTGTCATATATATAGATATATACTAGAGGACCGGTTCATGACATTCGTGCATTCAGAGGTGGGGTCGGGCCAGTCCTCTCTGCCCAGCGTGTGCCCTTTAGCACTACGGAAGCTCTCAGGGAATGTTTGACTAATGGCTTAGGCCCCCATCAGTTGGATATCCTTAGCACGGCCAGCTGTCAGCCCGGCTTGTGGCTGAGCGGCACTCCCCCTGTGGGAGTACACTGACTGACCACCAGGGGGCAGCTCCTGCATTGAGCGTCTGCCCCCTGGTGGTCAGGGCAAGTGATAATGACCGGTTGTTCTGCCATTTGGTTGATTTACATATTACCCTTTTATTATATAGGATGTAATTTACATATATTACCCTATCTAATAAAAGAGTAAGATGCAAATTAACCATCACTTCGTTACACTGCCAGCCAATAGAAGTGAGTATGCAGGGCAATAATGAACACCTATTTTTGAAAAAAAGTGTTTTTAGTTTTGTCGTTTTTTCCAGTTGTGCTCAGCTGCCAAGAAGTGGGAGCAAGGAAGGCAAACATTGCGTTTGATTTTAGAGTTGTGAATGTGGTAGTGATGATTGTGGATGGTAGAAGATGTGAGTGGCTATGTGAATTGTTGTGGTTACTGATCAAATTTATTCAAGTTATAGAACATGTGATCTAATCTCATCAGGGACGAGTGTATTCTCAGTAGGATTGTATGTAACCTTAGAAAGAGAAGCTTTGCGAATATGTGGGTGGGTATGAGGAAAGTTGTATAGAGACTTCAAACCCCAAAGAGTAGCCTGACTGGTTTGGCTCAGTGGATAGAGTGTCAGCCTGTGGACTGAAAGGTCCCAGGTTTGATTCTGGTCAAGGGCATGGACCTTGATTGGGGGCACATCCCCAGTAGGGGGTGTGCAAGAAGCAGCTGATCAATGTCTCTCTCTCATCGATGTTTCTAACTCTCTATCCCTCTCCCTTCCTCTCTGTAAAAAATCAATAAAATATATTTTAAAAAACAAAAACAAACCCAAAGAGTACATGTTAGAAAGGTGGAATGTCAGACAAAAATTATAGTCTGAGTAAAATGTTGAAGTTGAAGGTTTCAGAGGAAAAGTAGTGTTGGATGATGACAAGGTTCAGTGGGTGGGTGAATGGGAGTAGAAGAGGTCTAGAAAATATGAAGCAGGGGCAATGAACAAAATAGGTAGGGGATCATAAAAGGTAGTGAGAAAGATATAGGGCGTAAGAGTGAAGAAGAAGATGCTATATTTTGTAGAAGGGGTAAGTGTAGCTGAGAGCAGATGGCATGACAATAAAGGAGCAGAAGTTTTCACAGCAGCAAGAAAATTTAGGTAAAATGGAAGGAGCAAAGGCCAGCATGAGCAGGTGACCTTAACTAGGTTTGCAGCCAATTCCTTAAATGGCCCTGGCTTGGTTTCAACTTAGTCTTTGCTTCACGAACTTTGTGGTATGTGTCTGTGTGCATGCACGCCAATAACCAGGGCCAGAAAAGAACTGGACTGGTGCTAAAAATCTTGAATGTAAGGGAAATTAAGATAGTATTATATACTGAGTGACCAGATTATTATGACCTCTGGACACATAATAATTTGGCCACTCAGTGTATATCCTATATAATAAAAAGCTAATATGCAAATTTCCCCCTCAACCAGGAGTTTGACCAGCAGGCAGGCCGGCCAACTGCCCATGTCCCCTCCCCCTGGCCAGGCTGGCCAGATCCCACCCATGCATGAATTCACACACACACACACACACACACACACACACACACTGAGTGGCCGGATTATTATGCATTCAGAGATCATAATAATCTGACCATTCAGTGTATATTGATTTCTATACTAGGAGGGACTTGAACAAGTGCCTTTGGCAAGTTTAATGGAAATGGTGCTGATAGTAGGACCCTGGCTTGCCCAGGTGTCCCTTTCCAAGAATCCTATTGCAAACAAGTATGCATAGCCAATCCCCATAGCTTTTCCACAAAGAAGTGGATCATTTTCATGTTACAGGATTTCTCATCCCAGAAAGATTGAGAACACATGCTGTTAAGAAATGCTTTACTTGCCGAAACTGGTTTGGCTCAGTAGATAGAGCGTTGGCCTGCAGACTGAAAGGTCCCAGGTTCGATTCCGGTCAAGGGCATGTGCCTTGGTTGCGGGCACATCCCCAGTAGGGGGTGTGCAGGAGGCAGCTGATAGATGTCACTTTCTCTCATCGATGTTTCTAACTCTCTATCCCTCTACCTTCCTCTCTGTGAAAAATGAATGAAATATATTTTTAAAAAAAGAAATGCTTAACTTTAAGACAGTTCCATAGGAAGCCCCTAGATTCTTTCGTTTTAAAGAATGTTTTTAAATTGCCCAAAGTTGCATAAAATGCAAATGTACACTAAAGTGAATAATTATAAAGTATCATGCAAGGTTATTATGATGTTATTGACTATATTCCCTGTGCTGCACATTACATTTATTTTTTCACAAAAATACCTCTTATTCCTCTTTACCTTTTTTACCCACCACCCTCACCCCCTTCTCCTCTGGAAATCATTAGTTTGTTCTCTATATCTATGAGTCTGTTTCTGTTTTGTTTTGTTTTGTTTGGGGTTTTATTTTTTTAGGTTCCACATATGAGTGAAATCATACAGAATTTTCCTTCTCTGTCTGACTTATTTCATTTAGCATAATACCCTCTATGTTGTTGGAAATGGCAATGTTTCATTATTTTGTTTGGCTGAATACTATTTCTTTTTTAAAAATGTTTTTTATTGATTTCAGAGTGAAAGGGAGAGGAAGAGAGAGACAGAAACATCAATGATGAGAGGGAATCATTGATTGGCTGCCTCCTGCACACTGGACTGAGCCCACAACCCAGGCATGTGCCCTTGACTGGAATCAAAACCAGGACCCTTCAGTCCGCATGCTGACACTAAGTCCACTGAGCCAAACCAGATAGGGTTGAATAATATTTTATCATATACATATATACTACAGCTTTATCCATTTGTCCAACAATAGACACTTAGGTTGCTTCATATCTTGCCTATGGCAAATAATGCTGCAATGAACACTGTTGTATTGATTTTAGATCCATTCACCTTGCTAATCTATTTCTCTAGATACAATTTTTATTTATAGGTTTTGCTACGTTTTTATATAACCTTTATATAAAATATACTTAAAAATTCATAAAACTTAATTATACAACTCAATGATTTATCATAAAATGTTTTTTATTTGTTAATGGAATTTTGGAATAATTGTAAGTTTTTACCTTTTAGTTCTTATATTTCTGTAAGTTGATATCATTCTATATAAAATAAAATAGAATTTCTTTTCTGAAACAATTTTACATAAGCATCTCAGAACCCTCATGCTCTTATTAACTGTGTTTGTTGTATACTTTTGAAGTTATCAAAGAAAGAAAATTCAAACAGAAATTAATAAAAGAGGGGAGAATGCAAGATGGTGGCATAGGTAAACACCTACACTGCTGCCTCGCACAACAATTTCAAAACTACAACTAAAAGACAGAACGGACATCACCCAGAACCACAGGAAAGCTGGCTGAGTGAAATTCTACAACTAGAAGGAAAGAGAGGGGCTCACAGAGACCCAGAGGAGCTGCAAAAAGCTGAGGTACGGAGACGGGCATGTGGAGAGAGTGGGTGCCAAAGTACCTGGCTTGTTTTCTCTGGCGAGAGGGAGACGGAGACTCTCAAAGACATTGAACCCCTTATCTTACGACATTAAACCCCTGATCCAGCCAAAACTCTTACGGGGGGAGTTTGGACTGTGAAAAGGGAGAGGTGCACGGAAATTTAGGGGAGTTGCAAAAGATCAGAGGTCTGGTGGCGCGCACAGCACTGCGCAGAGGACCGACTGCTGATTGTGCCGCTGGCTTTCACGAGTGGGCGGGAGACAAACCCTCCCAACTGTGCCACTTCTGAGTCCACCAAGCCCCTGTTTCGAATGAAACCCTGGAGACCTAGACTCGTGTGGTCCTGGAGTGCAGGGGAACCGGAAAGGCAGCAGTCTAGAAGCACTGTGCGCTGGCACAAGGACCGCTCCAGTGATTACCCAGTCACGTGATCCTCAGGGGCCATGGAGGGCGGGGCCAACTGGAAGGCAAGGCGGTCCCTTAAGCCCTGAGACTCCACCGCTCCCAAGCTCAACAGAGAGGCTTCTGCGGTTTTGCAAGTCTGATATCATAAGGCTGAATCCAATACAGGAGTTCTCCTGGCATAGTGAAAATGCCGAGACAAGGGAAGGGATCACAAACAAAAAAAATGGAGGGAAAAAAAAACGACTGGATTTAGAGTTCAAAACCACACTTACAAGGTTTTTCAAGAATATGCTAGAAAAGTTGGATAAAGTTAGCGAGAGCCAAGAGGAGATGAAAAAGGACCAACTAGAGATGCAAAAGATCCAACTAGAGATGCAAAAGGTCCAACTAGAGATGCAAAAGGACCAACTAGAAATTAAACATACACTGACTGAAATAAAAAATATTATACAGAGTCCTAACAGCAGACTAGAGAAAGGCAAGAATCAAGTCAAAAATTTGAAATATAAAGAAGCAGAAAACACTTAACTGGAAAAGCAAGAAAAGAAAAGAATCCAAAAATGTGAACATAATGTAAGGAGCCACTGGGACAGCTTCAAGCATACCAATATCAGAATTGTGAGGGTGCCAGAAGAAGAGATAGAGCAAGATACTGAAAACTTATTTAAAGAAATAATGACTGAAAACTTCCCACATCTGGTAAAAGAAATAGACTTACAAGTCCAGGAAGCACACAGAACCCCAAATAAAAGGAATCCAATTATGCACATCATAATTAAAATACCAAGAGCAAAAGAGAAAGAGAGAATATTAAAAGCAGCAAGAGAAAAACAGTTCATTACCTACAAGGAAACACCCATACGACTGTCAGCTGATTTCTCAACAGAAACGATGCAGGCCAGACGGGAGTGGCAAGAAATATTCAACGTGATGAATAGCAAGAACCTACAACCAAGAATAATCTATCCAGCAAAGCTATCATTCAGAATTGAAGGGCAGATAAAGAGCTTCACAGATAAGAAAAAGCTAAAGGAGTTCATCAACCCCAAACCAGTATTATATGAAATGCTGAAAGGTACTCTTTTAGAAGAGGAAGAAGAAAAAGGTAAAAGCCAAAAAATTATGAACAACAAATACATATCTATCAATAAGTGAATCTAAAAATTAAGGGAATTAAAAATTTGATCAACAATAAACTGGTGAATATAATAGAATCAGGAGCACAGAAAGGGAGTGGACTGATAATTCTCAGGGGGAAAGGGGTGAGGGGTGTACAGGGAGAGACTGGACAAAAGTCATACACCTATGGATGAGGTCAACGGGAGGGCGGGAAGGGCAGAGGGAGGGGGGGGAGTTGGGTAGAGGGGAGCTATGGAGGGGAAAAAAGAGAAACAAAAGTAATAATCTGAATAATAAAGATTTAATTTAAAAAAGAAATTAATAAAAGAGCCAAGTTATGCTAAGTTAATATTTGACAAAGGAGGCAAGAGCTATTTCAGTTAATTGACTACAGTTCAGGATTTGGTCTTCAGCATTTATTAAATGTTTCAATGAAGTTTTGTAATAAACAAGTACAAATTAATTTTCTGAGACTAAAGTAGATGTACAGAGTGTCCCAAAAATGTATACACACACTTTTGAATAATTACAAAGTCAGTGTTTATTAAAATACATTTTATTTTCATTTAATAGCTATCACACTGATAGGAATACATTTTTAAAAACATCTTTATTGTTTAAAATACTACACATAGTATTGCATATGTCACTTTTTCCCTCATTGACCTCTCCACAGCCACCACCCCCGACACATACACAGGCCCACACCTCCCTAGTGTTTGTGATCATTAGTTATGCATATATGCATGCATACAAGACCTTTGGTTGATCTCTTACCCCGGCTTCATCCCCTTCCATCCTTCTGAAGTTTGAAGGTCTGTTTCATGCTTCTCTGTCTCTGGCTCTATTTTTGTTCATCAGTTTATGTTGTTCATTATATCCAATAAACGAGTGAGATCATGTGATATTTATCTTTCTCTGCCTTGCTTATGTCACTCAGCATAATGCTCTCCAGCTCCATCCATGCTGTTGCACCTGGTAAGAACTCCTTCTTTTTTAGTGCAGCATAGTATTCCACTGTGTAGATGTACCACTGTTTTTTAATCTACTCATCTGCTGATGGGCATTTAGGCTGTTTCCAAATCTTAGCTATGGTGAATTGTGCTGCTATGAACATAGGGGTGCATATATCCGTTCTGACTGGTGTTTTTGATTTCTTGAGATATAGTCATAGAAGTGGGGTTACTGGGTTAAATGGTTTTTAGTTTTTTCAGGAAACTCCATACTGTTTTCCACAGTGGCTGCACCAGTCTGCATTCTCACCAGCAGTGCACAGGGGTTTCTTTTTCTCTGCATCCTCGCCAGCACTTGTCATTTGTTGATTTCTTGATGACAGCTATTCTGCCAGGTGTGAGATGGTACCTCATTGTCGTACCTCACTCTCATATGATTAGTGACTTTGAGCATGTTTTCATATGTCTCTTGGCCTTCCTTCTGTCTTCTTTCGAAAAGTATCTATTTAGGTCTGTTGCCTATTTTTTTATTAGATTGTTTTTTTCCTTTTGTTAAGATGTATGAGTTCCCTATAAATTTTGGATAATAGGCCCTTATCAGAAATAATATTGGCAAATATGTTCTCCCAGGCAGTGGACATTTTTGTTATTTTGTTGATGGTATCTTTTGCTGTGCAGAAGCTTTTTATTTTGATGTAGTCCCATTTGTTTGTTTTCTCCTTAGTTTCCATTGCCCTACGAGCTGTATTGGTAAAGATATTGCTATGACATATGTCTGATATTTTGCTGCATATGGATTCTTCTAAGATTTTTATGGTTTCCTATCTTACCTTTAAGTCCTTTATCCATTTTGAGTTTATTTTTGTGTGTGGTGTAAGTTGGTGGTTGAGTTTCATTTTTTTGCATGTATCTGTCCAATTTTTTCCAACACCATTTATTGAAGAGACTGTTTTGATTCCATTGCATGTTCATGCCTCCTTTGTCAAATATTAATTTAGCATAATGGCTTGGGTCAATTTCTGAGTTCTCTATTCTATTCCACTGGTCTATATGTCTGTTCTTGTGCCGGTACCAGGCAGTTTTGAGAACAGTGACGTTGTAATATAGCTTGATACCTGGTATTATGATCCCTCCAAATTTGATCTTTCTCAAGATTACTGCTGCTATTTGGGGTCTTTTTTTTTTCCAGGTGAATTTTTTTTTTAGAATAAATCACTTTATTAGGGAAGGTTCAGTGTCAGGAAATGCCTCTCCCCTAGCTCCTAGATCTATACTCTTCCAGCTCACCTTCCCTTTAGGCACGTCTCAGGCTCTGCTCTGTGAGGTTAGTTCAGCTATTTTGGCTACACTCGGTTCTTCTGAAGAGAGTTAAACCTAACCCAGAAGAGTGAAGCCTATCTCTCTATTCCTGTAAGTAATCAAATGAAGAAAACATTCCTTAACAGAGCACAGGTTAAAAGAATTGTACAGAATTTTGAGTGCTCATGATTTCTTACCTTTCTATGCGTCTGTGATCTCCCTCAATCACTTATCCCACTGGGAAGTCTCCAGCCCGGCCTTGTTTTCTCAGAAAGCTAAATCTGGAGAAGCAAAGCTACTCCAGCTAGAACCCACTTGGATGGGTTCTCCTTGATCTTCAGGTTGAAAGTTTGTATGTAGGTTGGTCCCCGCTGACATGTCTTCTATACAGGACAAGAGTAGACACTGCTACAATCTTGCTTGTCTGCAGGAATGGCCTTGATGAACATCATAGGCATGGAGGGTGTCAGATCCTTGAGCTTGGCCTCTGTAATGACCCCAGCCTGTGTATCCCAGTGAGCACCTTCCATGAAGAGGCAATGGACATAAGGCTCCTTCCTGAGGAGGAGAACTTTTAAAGTCCTCTCAGTTCTTCTTCATCATGTTACATTGCAGGGCAATCTGATCTAGTGGCACTCATTCTTGCAGGCCATGGAATGCATTTTTGCTGTTAGGAAGGATTGGGAGTTGAAGAAGCCTGTCAGCCACACTGTGGAGGGCATTGCAAAGTTGCCTACCCAAGCCTCCAACTCCTTGATTTGGCTGAGGAGGTCCAAAAACTAGATGGCCAGGCCTGCTGTGGAAGGGTAGGCTCGTCTGGCCCAGGGCTCTGGCACAATGTCTAGGTAAAGGTTTTTCTCTAAATTCTCCATGTCACTGGTCATGGTCAGCTCCACCTTCAGGCCGAGGTGCAGTTCCCTCAACGAGCACCGGATCATAACGTAAATATCTGTGGGCAGTCTCCAGCCCAGCCGTGACCCACAGGTTGAGAACCACTAGCAAGCAGGATCACCTAAGACCATCGAAAAACACAGATATTTATTTTTTAAAATATATTTTATTGATTTTTTTACAGAGAGGAAGGGAGAGAGATAGAAACATCGATCAGTTACCTCCTGCACACCCCCTACTGGGGGTGTGCCCACAACCAAGGTACGTGCCCATGACTGGAATCGAACCCGGGATCCTTCAGACCACAGGCTGATGCTCTATCCACTGAGATAAACCAGTTTTGGCGGAAAACACAGGTATTTACATTACGATTCATAACAGTAGCAAAATTACAGTTATAAAGTAGCAATGAAAATAATTTTATGGTTGGTGGTCACCACAACATGAGGAACTATATTGAAGAGTCCCGGCATTAGAAAGGTTGAGAACCACTATAGATCTTTGAGGTATGCATTGGTATTTTAATGGGGAGTGCATTGAATCTATAGATTGCTTTGTGTAATATGGACATTTTAATTATGTTGATTCTACCAATCCATGATCAGGGTATATTCTTTCATTTGTTTATGTCTTCCTCTATCTCTTTTTTTTAATGTCCTGTAGTTTTCTGACTAGGAATACATTTTCATGGTCTACCCTCTCTTCATCACTCTCCAAGCAGTTTGGGGCAGCAAGATGTAGTTGAAAAATATTGGACTTTGTAGTCCATTAATAGGGATTTGAATCCTAGCTCTTTGCACACTAACATTAGACAAGTTATTTCTTGAGAATTTAATTTTTCTTACTGATGAAATAAAAATCATGAACCTGCCAAATTTAAAAGAAATATATCCATCCTGGCTAGGTTACTCTCTCTCTCTCTCTCTCTCTCTCTCTCTCTCTCTCACACACACACACACACACACACACACACATAAATTTTTTAAAATGTGCTAAAAATAAATATAATCTCTTAAAATGTTTGTTATGTAGTAAATCCAGCAGAATCGTGGGTTTGTATTTGTTTATCCATGCCTGTGCGAGAAGAGGAAAGTGCCAATATTCTCTCCTCAGTTGTCAGAATTATCTTAGAAGTATTAATATGTTTCAAAATATGGAGATGCAATTAAAAGTTTATCACCAGATGTATTAGCTTTCTAGTGTTGCTGTAATAAATTATGACAGATAAACACAAATTTATTATCTTGTAATTCTGTAGGTGAATGTTTTAAAATCAAGGTGTTGGCTCCCTCCAGAGGCTCAAGGGGAGAATGTTTCCTTGCTTTCTCTAGCTTATGGAGGCTACTTGAATTCTTTGGTTCATGATCCTTTTCTTTTAGTCTTCAGATCCAACAGTATATAGCATGTTAAACTCTCTGACTCTGACCTTCTACTTTTATTGTCACATTTCCTTCTGACCGATCCTCCTGCTTCCTTCTTGTAAGGGCTCTTTTCATTAAATTTAGCCCATTAGGGTAATCCAGTATACCTTACCCATCTCAAGATCCTTAATTACATATACAAAGTCCCATTGGCCATGTATGGCAATATATTCATAGGATCAGGACATGTACATTTTGGGAGGGCCATTATTCTGCCTACAATACCGAGCTAATGAATTTCCAAAGACACCTCATTAGAATTACAAATTTCTTTTGTAGGTTATTTTTATAGAACAAAACATCAATTTCTAAAGTTGTGGGGGTCTTGATATAGAGGGAAAAACTAAGATGACAGCATAGTTGAACACCTAAACTGCTGCCTCACACAACAATTTCAAAACTACAGTTAAAAGACAGAACCACAGGAAGGCTGGCTGAGTGGAAATTCTACAACTAGAAGGAAAGAAAGGGGCTCACAGAGACTCAGAGAACTGCAAAAAGCTGAGGTATGGAGACACACACATGGAAAGGATGGGCGGCGAAGGGCCTGTCTGGCTTCCTCTAGCGAGAGGGAGACAAAAACTCCCAACAGCACTGAATCCCAGTTCTGACTGCACTGAACCCCAATTCCAGGTGAGACTCATAAGGGGGGAGTCTGAACTGTCATGAGAAGGGAGGAGTGCATGGAAACACAGGGAAAGCCATGAAAGGCAGACGACTGGAGATGCACGCAGAGAGGACTGACTGCTGATTGTGCCACTGGCCTTCTCAAGTGGGAGGAAGACAGAACCTCCCAACTGTGCTGAAATCCAGTTCCAACTGCACTGAACCCCAGTTTTGGGTGAGACCCTGGGAACCCAGCTTCATATGGGTTCCCAGAGCACACAGAAACTCAGGGGAGCTGGAAAGGCAGAAGTCTGAAGGCACGCAAGTGCAAGTGGGTGCAGAGAGGGCTGCAGTGATTACCAAGGGACACTGAGACCCAGGGGCCATGTAGGACAGGGCTGATGGGAAGCCAAGGCTGTGTGCTCAGCCCTGAGACTCCGCCCAATCCATGTTGTTGCAAATGGCAATATTTCATCTTTTATGGTTTAAGTTATCCTGTGATAACTTTGTACTCCTTTTCATTTGGGAATCTATATTTTTTCTAAATATTTGATTACATTTAAGTATGATATACCATTTGTTACAGTTTTCTGTTGCTTAGAAATAATTTTAAGGGTGATATTGATTTTCTTATCCATCATAAAATAGTTATCTTACAATTGGTGTTTGCTAACAACAGTCTTTGAGTTTTATTTTTGCTATCAGCTGATCCTGCTGATTTGCTTCTTTATCTAATTCAAAGCTCAAGGATCCCAGGGCAAGTGATGTAATTCAACCTGAGCTGCAAAAGGGCCTGTTCCATCCATCCTCTCCTCAAGAGGGTAATCCTTTGGGGTCTCTGGACTTTAATTGCTGTCTCCTTTGTTTTTTAAGGCAATAAAAATGGAAGATATATATTTTTAAATGGACAAATGTCCTCAGGGCAAAAATGCCTCCCTGCTTATTTACTTTTTTTAGGTTCTCCTTTTCCCCTGGTGTTGCCCTCACTTATGTTCCCATATTTTATTGCCCTGTCTTTTTATTGTTTCAAAGTAGATGTTACTTCTCTTCCACCAATACTTTTTTGTTTTCAGTTTGAGGATTTATCCAAACAACTTGGTGGGCAATTACCACAAACAGGAAAATTTCCTATAACCCTTCCTACATGTTCTTTGACATTAGGTTTAAGCTCCAAACTCCCTACCTTTTGGGTTTTATTTTCTTTACTTTATAAAAACATCCATTGCTTGGAAAAGTAGAAATACTTGCCCAAGATCACATAGCAAATAAGTAGTGATATCGGGACTTGACCCAGCTCTGTCCAACCCTGAAGTCTATGTGCCCAACCAGTTTAATGCATTGCATCCTTTGGATGCCAGTAGTTTATGTTTCTGGATTGCGGGACATATTTCTTCTAGGAGGAGAATAAATGACTCATTGTATTTTTTATCAGGTTTTTATTCCTCAAGATTTATACTCTGCCCCTAGCTCTTGGGAACATGCATTTCTGTGCCTCGTTCACAAAGCCCATGCCAGTTTCTAAGAAATCTTCATAAACAACAGACCCCATCTAACACCCTCCCTCTATCTTTCAGAACTGAATTTTGGGAGATTTAGTATCCTAGCTCTAACCACAAAGTTTCATTTTCTTTTCAACTGCAGGATTTTCCACATCAAAAGACCAAGATGAATTCCCTGCTGAATTGAGAAAGAACTAGAGCAAAGTGATCCAAGAAGAAATCTTAGATGAGTCAAGGTGGGAGAATGAGACAGGTAGGGGCTTGAGAACTTACAGCTTTGTGAATGTTAGAATAGTTTTAGAATAGTTTTTGAATTTTGGTTGGTCAATGCCCACAAGGCACCTTGACATGGTAGAAAAAAAACAGGACCTTTGGATCCAGACACACTTGAATTGACTAAGTCCCCCTACTTACTAATTCTAAAAGATTGCATAAGTCAGTTCCCTTCTCTGAGTATCAGTTTCTTTATCTACACAATTGGAACAATAATACCTCTCTCTCAAGGTTTCCATGTGAAATATAAATAATGTATTTCAGTTAAGTGTTTGTGGTTGGTACATGCTTACTAAATAGTTGTAGTTGTTATCATTATAATTGTAACTGTGTGGGTGGAACATTTTCCCTTCTAGATTCTTTGGCTAGTCTAATAAGAAAATAGACATAAGACATTTTAATAGGAGAAAAGTTTAATCTCATGTGTACAAGAGCTCCATAAAAATATGAGACTCAAAAAGTGACCAGAGAAGGAAGCTTTTCTAATTTTCAGATAAAGAAACAATAAATTTGTGAAGATTTGACAAGGCAGAGGAGTTTGGGCTGGGTTAGTAATTGGTAAAGATTTAACAAGGTTTGTTTATATAACCTTCTGGGAGTATTCCCTCTCTCTGCTGATAAGATGCCTTCTACCCTTGGAAGCTTTATCTCCTGCTTTTCATGGGGACAAAGGAGAGGCAGAATATCCTTTCTTAAGTAACTTTAATTCAAAATAATTAATATGACAATGTAGCATATTTTGGGGTGACATTTGAACCCTGATACCCCTCTCTCAAGCTTTCCATCTGGTAAGTGCCATAACACCAGGCAAGGGAGGGTTCTTTCTTTTCCTATTTGTGGTTACCTTTGTATTTTCTTATCCAGTTACTTCTCTCTTCTTTATTGCTTCTCCTTCATCAGTACCCTGAAAATGAATATCTTGCTTTTTACCTTCTTCTAAATCTTTGCTCTTCACTCTTAGTCTACATATTCAATATCTCCTCTGTTCAGATAATTTTTCCTACTTAGTTGAGTCTCTTTCACTGTTTCTGTATTCGACCTTCAAACAAACTAGTCATCCTCCCATCACTTCATTTCTCCTAATCCCCCTCTCTCTGATTGGGAGGCCACCAAAAATGAGCTGAAGCCACAAAAATCACTGAAACTTAGCGGGCCATAATTTCCTGATTAATTTTCTTTCCACCCTATAGTAGCAGTTTCTTTTCTTTTCTTTTTAAAAATATTTTTTAATTGATTTCAGAGCAGAAGGGAGACAGAGAGAGAGATAGAAACATCAGTGATGAGACAGAATCATGGATCAGCTGCCTCCTGCATGCTCCACACTGGGGATCAAGCCTGCAACCTGAGCATGTGCCCTTGACTGGAATTGAATCCGGGACCCTTCAGTCCAAAGGCTGATACTCTATCCGCTGAGCCAAACCCACTCATGCCCCCAGCCTCACAGCCTGCAGCCCCACATGGCACCTCACCTTGGCCTGGTGCCATCCCCTCACCTGCTCTACCATCCCGCCTGTGTATTGATTGATTGGGACTGGGTCTCCCACTGCCACTGCTAGTTACTGTCAGTGGGGTGATTGGTCAGGGCCCGGGCCACCTTGCCCAGCTCCCTTAGCACCTAGGAACCAGGCAGCAGCTCCCTCTCCCCCGCTGCAGCTGCTGGTCTCCATCTGCGGGGTGATGGGGCCCCTGCTCACACCCACCTCGACCTGGTGTCACCCACTCACCTGCTCCACCATCCTGCCATGGTCCAGCTCTCGTTGGAGCCCATTGGGGCCAGCAATGTCTCCACTACTACCCGCTGCAAACAAGGCATCACCCACACCCACTATATTCTGTGCCACCCCCTGGTGGTCAGTGCATGTCATAGCAAGCAATCAAACTCCCAATTGAATGACCACCCAAGGGGACAATTTGCATATTAGGCTTTTATTATATAGGATTATTGTATTATTTTACGTAAGAACAATTACACACCTACTTTTGTACACCCCTGTATGTATAGTTTTATATCTTGCTATATTAGTTTGCCAAAACTGCCATAACAAGGTACCACAGACCAGGTAGAGGGAAGAAATATTTTAATTCTGCTGGGTGGGATGAAAGGTGTGCAAAAGTTTTCAGATGGTATGAACAAAGGCACATTACATAAAATCACTCATTATTTATACTACGTTTTGGTATGTTCAACAATTTTAGGGTCGTTAGAACAGAGAGACTAAGAAAGGATGTCCCTTGAATGCTGTGCTAAGAACAATGGAGAGATATTTGGAGATTTTAATCAAGGAATTAACAGAAACATATTTGCATTTTAGAATGATCCCATGGATGAGAATGTGATGGATAGTTGGAAAAAAACAGAATTGGGTACAGGGAGACCATATTTGAGGCTATGATAAAAGGGGAGAGATGTTGAAGCCTGAGTCAAACAAACCAGTGGGAATGAAGAGAATACATACATGTGAGAAATTAAGGACTCAGTCACTGACTGGATATGGGGGCAGGGTGATGGAGAAGAATATATCTAGGATGCTCCTTAGTTTTCTTTTTTATTTGAATGGTTGAGATGTAAAAGCCATTCCATGAGCTGGAAAATTCAGAATGAGGAACAGGTTTAAGGGGAGAATGATGAGTTTAATTTTGAACATGAAAATTCTGAAGTGCCTTTGGAATGTCCAAGAAGAATGATCCAGCAGGCAGTCAGGAATTTATTCTGCAGCTGCAAGGCGGGTAGGATTACAAACAGATTTGGAAGTCATCAAGCAGAGAGGTAGCGCTTTTAAATAAGATATTAATGATATTGCCCCAGGAGAGTGTCTGGCGTGAGAAATAAAAAGGAGGGTTGTCCAGGGAGAATCTTAGAAACAGGTGTTTTAAAGGAAAGCAAAGAAAACTGAGAATGAGTAGTGGGAAAGGAAGGAGGGGAACCAGAAGAAATATTGCTTTCTAGTTGTGCCCTCTTGTGGCAGTATGAGTTTCTTATTCACAATGAATGTCCTCTTTCTGTCTTTGGTCTTCCTTGTCCATAAGCATTTTGAACCCATCGTTCCAATCTTATTCTACTTTTAAGACTGGGGCTACCAGATCCTCTGGTGGTCACTTCTCAAGTGTAAAACACTCTTTTTATTATTCTACAGTTTAAGAGCAGCCCCACCAGTGTGGCTCAGGGGATGAGCATCCGCCTATGAACCAGGAAGTCACAGTTGGATTCCTGGTCAGGGCACATGCCCAGGTTGTAGTTCTATCCCCAGTGTGTGTGTAGGGGAGAGGGGGCATGGAGGAGGCAGCCAATCAATGATTTTCTCTCATAATTTATGTTTTTATCTCTTGCTCCTTCTTCCTTCTTCTCTGAAATCAATAAAATATCTACACTAATAAAGGAGAAAGATGCAAATTGACTGCACTTTTGCAACACCCACCAGCCAATCAGGAGTCACTATTCAAATTAACCCAAGAAATATGGTGGGTTAATTTGCATATGCAGGTACTGAGTGCCGTGGCGATGACACCAGCATTCTGCACCACCCCAGCCGCTCCAGGCCTCTGGGCAGAGTGGGAAGGCAGAAAGGCAGCTCCAATTGGAGTGAAGGCAGTGCCGGCAGCCAGGGGAAGGAAAGCCCATTCTTGCACGAATCTTCATGCATTGAGCCTCTAGTATATATATATTTAAAGAACAATTTGGAATATCCCCTGCCAAATGTTATAAAAGAATGAAAAGCAAACATTTGGGGACCCTTTATTTTATACATATACGTGCTCCCCACCTCTTTTTTTTTTAATATATTTTATTGATTTTTTACAGAGAGGAAGGGAGAGGGATAGAGAGTTAGAAACATTGATGAGAGACATTGATCAGCCACCTCCTGCACACCCCCTGCTGGGGATGTGCCCGAAACCAGGATACATGCCCCCGACCGGAATCAAACCCGGGACCTTTCAGTCCGCAGGCTGACGCTCTATCCACTGAGCCAAACCGGTTTCGGCCCCACCTCTTTTTTATCTACTCTATTGGCCATATTAATTTCAGTAAATTCCATTTCTCATAACTCTTACCCTTATACTTAAATAGCTCCATTTATCATTAAAATACATTTATTTTATATTTTATTATACTAATCATAATATCTATTAGATATAGTATATTCTATATTATAGTAAGAACTATATATGGCTTTTAAACCAAATAGTAAACAAAAAGGCAGTATTTAGCTTCACCTCTTTAACCCCACCAGGGTCATATACCTGAAATAGCCAACTCTGAAATATATTAGCTGTTTCTTTTGTTATTTATCTCAATAATTCTAAACAGTACAGTTATACTATTATTTCTTGAGTTACTTATTTCATATATTAGCTATTGAGTTCTCATTATGGTAGATGAAGATTAAACTCACTTTTTCTCTCCTACTTTCCTTCTCCTTTCTTCTAATATAATTATAGCATACATTTTAGTTGATGATAATGTTTATATTCTTGTGATTGTGCAAATATTGTTTAATAAACAAGTAGTGAATGCAATTACACTTCTTATACACATTTTATCATTTCTAGAGTTAATAATTGCTTTTCACTACTTTTTAAAAAATATATTTTATTGATTTTTCACAGAGAGGAAGGGAGAGGGATAGAAAGTCAGAAACATCGATGAGAGAGAGACATCGATCAGCCACCTCCTGCACGCCCCACACTGGAGATGTGCCCACAAGCAAGGTACATGCCCCCGACCAGAATCGAACCTGGGACCCCTCAGTCCGCAGGCCGACGCTCCATCCACTGAGCCAAACTGGTCTCAGCACTACTTTTGTAATATTCCTATCTTTCCCCTCCCTCAGATCTATCATATTCTGTTTTGCTTTGTTTTTTGCAGCATGCTCAAGTAAATCAGGTTGTCCAGAAATTTTATTTTCTGGAAATCCCCTTTCTAGAGCCTTCTCTCCTGCTCCAATCTGGACTATTTCTACCCCCTAATCCTGGGAGCTTTTAGATTTACACTTTATATTCTGAAATTTCATGATGTTTTGTGGATAGTTGTACACCTATCATGCTGGACACTAGGTAAAGTCCTTCAGTTTGTATGTCCTTCTACTTAGACTGGAGAAATTTCTTTTTTTTAAATATATTTTATTGATTTTTCACAGAGAGGAAGGGAGAGGGATAGAGAGTTAGAAACATTGAGGAGAGAGAAACATCGATTAGCTGCCTCCTGCACGCCCCCCACTGGGAATGTGCACGCAACCAAGGTATGTGCCCTTGTCCGGAATCGAACCTGGGACCTTTCAGTCTGCAGGTTGATGCTTTATCCACTGAACCAAACCGGTTTTTGCAAGACTGGAGAAATTTCACTCTTGCCTAAACTGCAACTCCATAAAGAAAGATTTTATCTGTTTTATTTATTACTGTGTTTCTAGGTCCTAGAATAATGCATAATACATGATAGGCACAGTATTTAAATTTGTATGGAAGTGCTCAAAAGCTAGCATGAAGATAGCTAACAAAAAGAAAAAAGAGAGAGTTAAAATGACTGTTATACTTAAATTTCCTGAGAACTTTTTAACAAGAACATCCTATCAGGCTAAATTATAGGGGCGTTTTTGTTTTGTTTTGTTAATCCTCACCTGAGGATATTTTTCATTGATTTTAGAGAGTAGAAGGGAGGGGGAGATACAGAGAGAAACACCAATGTGAGAGAGACACATCAATTTGTTGCCTACCGCACTCATCAAGCCTGCAACCAAGGTATGTGCCCTTGACCAGAACTGAACCTGGGACCCTTCAGTCCAAGGGCTGACACTGAGCCAAACTGGCTAGGACTAAATTCTAGTTTTGTTTTTATTTTTGTTTTTTAAATAAATATTGTTCAGATTATTACAGTTGTTCCTCTTCCCACCCTCCCTCCCATAACTCCTCTGTACCCGGTTCCCACCCCACCTTATGTCTTTACCCCTCCCCCACTGTCCTCATCCATAAGTATAGGATTTTTGGTCCAGTCTCTTCCTGCACCCACCACATCCTGTGGAGGGGCAAGGACCAGACTTCGT
>JAAGEH010000137.1:141011-192014 GCA_011751065.1 Lasiurus cinereus | reverse complement strand
CTTAAGGAGTCGAATTAAGGCCAGGGTGACCTCAGGCCTGGAGGCAGTAAAACCAGGAACTGGTGGTTTTCGTACACAAACACCAAGTACCTAAGGCACACCCAGCTCTGAGGAACCACAGGGTCGTACAAACCACCCCTAGGAAGGACATCTGCATTCCAAGCTACTTGCTTAATCAGAGTTTAGATAGAGAATAATGCTTAGCCAAGTCCTCCTGCGCTGAGGATAAAAGGCATTTGCTGCGGAAGTTCAGGGCTCTCGTGCTTCCTTGCTGTGTCAGTGGAACCGTGAGCCCGGACTCGAGTTCGTAACAAAGGCTGCCTAAATTTTCCAATTGGCTGTCTGGTGGTCGTCTTTCTCGGGTGGGTTCGAGTCCCACCTGGGTCGCCCCACAACAATCCCTTTCCTCCTGAGAATTGTCAGTCCACTCCCTTTCTATGCCCCTGATTCTATTATATTCACCAGTTTATTCTGTTCATCAGGTTTCTTATTCACTTGATTTTTAGATTCACTTGTTGATAGTTAGGTATTTGTTGTTCATAATTTTTATCTTTACCTTTTTCTTCTTCCTCGTGTTCTTAAAGAATACCTTTCAGCATTTCATATAATACTGCTTTGGTGTTGGTGAACTCCTTTAGCTTTTTCTTATCTGTGAAGCTCTTTATCTGACCTTCAATTCTGAATGAAATCTTTTCTAGGTAGAGTAATCTTGGTTGTAGGTTTTTGCTATTTATCACTTTAAATATTTCTTGCCACTCCCATCTGGCCTGCTTAGTTTCTGTTGAGAAATCAACTGACAATGCATGAGTACTCCCTTTTAGGTAGTTAACTATTTTTCTCTTGCTGATTTTAATATTCTCTCCTTGTCTTTTGCTCGGGGCATTTTAATTATGATGTGTCTTGGTGTGGTCCTCTTTGGATTCCTTTTGTTTGGAGTTCTGTGCACTTTCTGGAGTTGTAAGTCTATTTCTTTCACCAGGTGGGGAAAGTTTTCAGTCATTATTTCTTCAAATAGGTTTTCAATATCTTGCTCTATGTCTTCTTCTGGCACCCCCATAATTTGGATGTTGATACACTATCTTCATATTTTTGGATTATTTTTTCTTTTTGCTTTTCCAGTTGGGTGTTTTTTGCTTCTTTGTATTTCAAATTTTTGACTTGATTCTTGCGATCCTCTAGTCTGCTGTTGGATCTTTGTATATTCTTTATTTCAGTCAGTGTATGCTTAATTTCTAGTTGTTCCTATTTCATATCCTTGAGGGTCTCATTAAATTTATCGGTAGTTTCTAGAAAATTCTTGAAAAACCTTATAACCGTGGTTTTGAACTCTATATCCAGTAGTTTACTTTCCTCCACTTCTTTCATTTGTGACCCGTTCCTTTGTCTTCACATTTTGACTGCTCCCCTGAGTTGATAGAGTAGCATTGTGTGCTAGGTGTCCTATAGGGCCCAGTGGCTCAGGCCCCCCAGTTACTTGAGGTGGACACTCTTGGTGCACCCCTTTGTGGACTGTGTACACAGCCTTGTTGTTGTTAAGCCTTGATTATTGTTGGTATCACTGGGAGGAATTGACCTGCAAGCCAAATTGGCTGTGAAGATCAGCTGTGTCTGTGATGGGAGAACTTCTGTGCTGGAGACACCTGAGGCAAGACTTGCTTCAGTGGGGCTTTGGTGCTCACTGAGTCTTCCCCCTCAGTGTGTCTCTTAAGGATCTGAGGAGTTGTAATCTGTATGGCCCCACTCTGATCACTGGTACACTGGCTCTTGGATCTCCAAGGAGGTGCTAATTTATCCTCTGCCTGAGGCCACCCAGCAGGAGCTATGGAGAGATCTGCAGATTCCTCTTCTTTGTTTGGGGTTTGGAGGTGCCCAGATGAGGCCCAGCTGTGAAGCAATGCAAGCTGCTGCAGGGCCTTGGGCCTTCTTTTGGAAGTGCTGTGTCTCTCTGACCTAGCTACAGTTTGTTAGGTAATTTTAGATTGCAAAGGACCAGATCTTTCATATACAAAAGCCTCTGGGCACAGCTGGGATAGGGCGAGGTCTCAGAAAATTGACAGGGCAGAGCAAACAGAAATGGACCTTCAGCCCTGCCCCTGGGTCTCAGTGTCCCGTGGTAATCGCTGCAAACACCTCTGAGAGAAAGCCGCCCTCGAGTACCACCTGAAGCCAGACAGTTCAGTTTCTCCCCGAATGAGTCTGGGTCCCCAGAGTCTCACCCAGAACTGGAGTTCAGAGCAGTCAGGAACTCGTGTCTCCCTCCTGATTGAGAAAGACAACTGCATCCTCAGTTGCCTGCCCTTTATGTGTGTACGCCTCCGTACCTCTACACTTTACTTGTGTATCTCTGCACTTTGCTTCCACACCTCCTCGGAGTCTCAGTATGCTTTTCTCTTTCCTTCTAGATGTAGAATTTCCACTCAGACAGCCTTCCTGTGGTTCTGGGTGGTGTCTGTTTTGTCTTTTAGTTGTAGTTTTGAATTGGTTGTGCGAGGCAGTAATTTCAGGTGTTTACCTATGTCATCATCTTGGTTTCTCTCCTAGTTTATAATTAAAAGGTTTTTTTTTACCCCTTAAGAAATGGTTTCCTGGTTTGTCTTTCTTTAATAAGGCTTCTGTGTTTGCACCCATTTCTATATTCCACTCGAAGGTTTGCCATCCCACTCCATGAAAGATGGAATGTGCCAAAGAAGATAGACCCAGTTGGCACCTGCTCACCATCATCCTGACTGATTAAGTAGTGCTTACTCTACTATGGCAACTCTAGCCCTTCAGAATTTAGACTACCTAATCTAGGGGGAATCTGGAGTCTAGGAGTGGTGGGCATACAATTTCCTTATTTAGACCTAATCTTAAATGCTGCCAAGTGTTTGTCTCAAGTGCTAATCAATTCCAAACTCTAAGAAAACTTTCTGTAGTGTTCTGTATTTTCTGCTGTTCTCTTTACTAATAATGCCAGTAAAGAGAATTTACATGATTTCAGTGGTCCACACCATGTGGAATTGTTAAGGGATCAATAAATATCACTTGTCTTCCCTGCCTAGGTTCAGTACCAATTGAAATATAAACTTAGGAATCATCTTTATTAATAAAGCTCATTGAAGAAGACGGTTTTAGTGTGGACTTCCTAAATACTGTACCCCAAAATTAGACAGACTTACCAAGATGATTGTAAGCAATGCTAAAAAAAAAAAAAAAGTAAAAAGTAAAAAATGTAACATTCCAGGTAAAAAGCAGTCCCCTTATTGCATGGCAAGGAACCAGTCAGAAATCATGTTTTCTATAAAAATACAGACGCCTGAGAGAAAAGCAGAGAGCAGGGCTTGTGCCAATAACACCGAGGTATTTCTCCCAAACATACTAATCACATAACTCATTCCTCCTTCTGTCGGCAGAAAAGCAGGAGTGTTCGTCTAGTTGAAGTTCTTCCACATGGAAACCTGAGACATAAAGATTAAGTGTTCCTTCTAATACAGCTTAGTGATATATTCAGTATTGCCATTTGCTCAAACCTGTCTGTCTTTTCGGGACCAAAAATATCACAACTTTGCTGTAGGAATAAAAAAGCTATTAGGATATTTTAGGAAGACTTAAGTATAGTGCAAATAGCTTAACTGCATAGTATCATATTAAAGACACATCCATGAAATATTGAAAATGCTGTAACCAAATATGAAGAAATGCTTCTTAAAGGGAAATGTACAAAAGAAATCCATTCACAACTATCTACCAAGTAGGAACACTATATATTGTACCTTTCGAGCATGATATGTTCCTCTACTTGCTAGAGCTTTGAGGTGAGGCTTTGAGTAAGAAATTTCTCTATTATATTTGGGTTTGTGTAATAGCCACATATTGGGAAAGTGTATGAATATGGGGATTTGCGGGAAGAAGAGATGGAAAAGAAGAAGGAAAGAGAAAATGAGAAGGAGATTGAAGGAGATGGGCACAATGTGTCAAGTTGTGAATAAACTGGACCACATGTTTGATATAGAGATGGGGAAAGTATTGAGTGACAGTGGGATAGTAGGGGTGATGTGAGCAAGGTATATGTGAAAATGGTGATAATAGGGACAGTGTGAGTAATGTGGAAGATGGTATGAAATCACTGTGAAAATGAAGGCCAGGGCAATGTAAATGGTAGATAAGACCAGAATGTACTAATATGTGATAATAGTAGTATGGAGACAGTGTATTATGGAAGATAAGACCTGTGCTGTGCATGGTTGTGTGGGAGAGTGGGAAGGGAGAGACAATAGTGCAAAAGGACACAATGATAATATGAAACTGGAGTCATTGTGCGAAAACGTGGATGGGACATTTCAAGTAATAATAGGATGTAGACAGTGGGTAGAATGGGGGAAAGTGTAATATGATAGAAGATAGGCTCACCTCATTTCCCACTAATCTCTCAGGGATCTTTATTCTTCATTGCCTGGTGTACAATATTTTGAATGCCATTATTCCATATTTATGTCCTCCTTTTTTAGTGTGTGTGTTTTGTTTTGTTTTTCAGTCCTCTTAGGAAGTTATAGGGTGAAGACTTGTTAGACAATTTCTTTCTTTTCCTTTCCTTTTCATCTTCTCTCCTCCTCCTCCTCTCATTTTTTGAGCTAGTTGGTTTTCTCATTGCTGACAATGATCAGATATAAATAACAGTTGTACTTTTAAAATTTTGTTATCAGATTTGGAGAAAGAGACTGTGTAAGAACAAGAAATTTCTTCAAAATCATGGATTTGAGGAAGATTTTGGATCATAGGCAATATGACCATATATTTCAAGAATAAATCTTCATGGTTCATAACTTAAGAATATTCTTAGTGTAAAGACAAGTTGAAGGGGCAGATTAACCTCCCTTCAAAAGACAGAGGTTTAAGGCTTGGGATGGATAGTCACTGACGGGGAGCTTCCAAGTGTTAGAGTCATTTCTATAATCTCAGACACTGTCCTACATGACGATGAAACCATACATAAAACAGTAGCTCATGGTGTGGGTCACATTATCATAACTTCAGCCCAGTGTCAGAGACTATAGGTCACCAAGAAGGTCATGATGGTGAGAAAATATAAGTAAAAAGCATTGAAGAGCCTTTAGCCAGGCTACAGATTTTGTTAACATCAGAAAATTCATCCACAGAGATAAACCCTAATAATGAGCGGCCATGGGTGAGCTTTCAAACAAGAGTTCAAATGTTGTTTGGTACAGTTGAACACATAGTGAAGGGAAGCTGCAGTAATATAGTCAATGCTGAAAAGCCTTTAGGAACACATCAAACCTGAATGATCATCTACAATTTTAATCTGAAAAGAAACTATTAAATATCCATCAAACCAAAACAATTAAGATACCTAGGAATAAAATTAACTAAGGAGGTAAAAGACCTATACACAGAAAACTACAGCACACCGAAAAAAGAGATAGAGGAAGACGTAAACAGATGGAAGAGCATACCATGCTCATGAATTGGGAGAATCAACATCATTAAAATATCCATACTACCCAATGCAATCTATAGATTCAATGCACTCCCCATTAAGATACCAATGGCATATTTCACAGACCTGGAAAGAACTTTCCAAAGATTCATCTGGTACAAAAAAAAAAACAAACAAAAACAAAAAAACACCCTGAATAGCCACAGCAATCCTGAGAAAGAATAAAGTAGGTGGATCTCAATACCAGATTTCAAGTTGTATTACAAAGCAACTGTTCCCAAAACAGCCTGGTACTGGCACAAGAACAGACATATAGACCAATGGAATAGAATACAGAATACAGATATCCACCCAAACCACTATGCTCAATTAATATTTGACAAAGGAGGCATGAACATAAAATGGAGTCAAGATAGTCTCTTCAATAAACGGTATTGGGAAAATTGGACAGATACATGCAAAAAAATGAAACTACACCACCAACTTACACCATACACAAAAATAAACTCCAAATGGATATAGGACTTAAACATAAGATGGGAAACCATAAAAATACTAGAGGAATCCACAGGCAGCAAAATCTCAGCCATATGCCAAAGGAATTTCTTTACTGATACTGCTCCTAGGGCAATGGAAGCTAAAGAGAAAATAAACAAATGGGACGACATCAAAATAAAAAGCTTTTTCATAGCAAAAGAAACCATCAACAAAACAACAAGAAAGCCCACTGTATGGGAGAACATATTTGCAAATGTTATCACTGATAAAGATTTAATCTCCAACATCTACAGGCACCTTATACAACTTAATAAAAGGAAGATAAATGATCCAATATAAAAATTAGCAATGGACCTAAATAGAATCTTTTTGAAAGAAGATGGAAGTACAAGAGACACATGGAAACTTGCTGAAAGTCACTAATTATCCGAGACATACAAATCAAAATGACAATGCAGTACCATCTCACACCTGTCAGAATGGCAATCATCAACAAATCAACAAATGACAAATGTTGGTGAGGATGCAGAGAAAAAGGAACTCTCGTGCACTGCTGCTTGGAACACAGACTGGTGCAGCCACTGTAGAGGACAGTATGGAGTTTCCTCAAAAAACACCAATCAAAGGATTTATGCACCCCTATGTTCACAGCACCACAATTTACAATAACTACAATTTGGAAACAGCCTAGGTGCCCGTCAGCAGACGAATGGATCAGAAAACTGTGGTACATCTACACAATGGAATTCTATGCTGCCATAAAAAAGATGTAATTCTTAGCCTTTGCAGCAACCTGGATGGAACTGGAGAGCATTACGCTAAGTGAAATAAGCCAGTCAATGAAAGAGAAACATCACATGATCTCACTCATTTGTGGATAATAAAGAACATTATAAACTGATGAACAAAAAGATAGATACAGAAGCAGTAAAGCATCAAACAGACTGTAATATTACAGTGGTAAGTTTAGAGAGAGGTGGCGTAGATAAGAGATCAACCGAAGGACTTGTATGCATGCATACATGCATAACCAATGGACACAAGACACGGGGGGGGGTGTTAGGGTATGCATAGGAATGGGAGGGGGCAATGGGAAGATGCACATGTAATACATGATTCATCAAATCATTTATGACAACAAAATATGTGCTATATTGTGGGAACCTCTTTCCACGTCCCGTGTGGTTCAGGGTTCCCGGGTCAGGGTTCGGGTTCTGAAGGAGGCCGCACGCAAACGAAATGAGAGACTAGAAAGCATTAATTTGGCCAAGATTAGCATTTCCCTGCGATTTCTCCTATAATTTTTAAATGAAACCTTCAGTAATCTCATTGCAGGAGAGCAGAGAGCCTTGCCCTCTCCTGCCAGCTTTGAATTTCTCCACACCAGAGGCGGTTTCAGCAGTGGAGTTTCACTCATTACAGATTTCAGATTCCAAATGCAAACTAAGATTTTAATTTGAACAAGGAACCACATTATTTAAGCTTGCAAACCAAAAGTCTATAATAAAGTTTACTTTATATTTATAACCGAATTCTTCCCCATTAGCCTGGCTGAAAAAGATGTTCCCACCCTACTTACAGATCGCGACTCTGCAGTCAATCCGTGGGCTTTGCTTCCGTTGAATTCCCCTCACCTTTTCCTAGGTGAATCTTCCCTCTCCATTTTCCTTGGTGAATTTTCCTTCCTTCGCTCTTAGGCGAATCATACCTTCTCTTCCAGACCTCCCGCGGTCAGGCGCGGTCAGGCGCCAGATGTGGGCACCTCTTTCCACGTCCCGCGTGGTTCAGGGTTCCCGGGTCAGGGTTCGGCTTCTGAAGGAGGCCGCACGCAAACAAAATGAGAGACCAGAAAGCATTAATTTGGCGATATTGGGGGGCCAGGCGGGAGCCTTCCTCTAGTGAAAAGGACTGCCATTTGCTCTGGCCTTTTTCTCCTTTTTATTAAGGCTTTGGGACCCACCCCTAGCCTTTAGGCAGGAAATAACAAAACAGAAATTAACATGAAACAAACAGATAGAGGTTGCTTCAACCAACAAATGTTTCAACTAAAGAGTGAGTAATTAGCTCTGACCTTTCAGAGCAGTTAAGGTTGACCAGCCTTCTGGCTTCCTGTTTACATCCATTTAGTGAGAACAATATTTGGTTTCCGACACTATATATAGTAAAAGAAGTGATCAAATTACTTTTCTTACAGTATGATTATACATTAGAAATCCCAACATATATTTTTTAAAATATATTTTATTGATTTTTCACAGAGAGGAAGGGAGAGAGATAGAGAGTTAGAAACATCGATGAGAGAGAAACATCCATCAGCTGCCTCCTGCACACCTCCTACTGGGGATGCGCCCTCAGCCAAAGTACATGCCCTTGACGGGAATCGAACCTGAGACCTTTCAGTCCGCAGGCCGACGATCTATCCACTGAGCCAAACCGGTCTTGGCACAACAACATATTTTTTATAAAGCACTGAATTTGAGGACTTACGCTTCTAGCAAAAAAGAGTAAATTGTATAGATGTATTTTCCCCTATTTATCCCTGGCATTATACATAAACTAAACTTGAGAAAAACCTGATAGATGGAGTAAGATGGCATACTCTCTAGGGAACTTGGACCCCAAGGAACAACATGGTGGTGACTTCCCTGGGTTTTCTTTTGCCATATATATCTCAGGCCAGATGCTAAAGAAGCTGGCAAACTGAAAACACTAAAGTAAAAAACAAAAAGGGCCCCAAAAGGGCCTCTCTATATATCCAAATATAAAGATAGCATATCATGGCCAAAAAAAAAAAAAAGTAGGTAATAACTGCTTTACTCAAGCTAAATACCAGAGGGAAGACTATGTCCCCCCTTCCACCAGCAAAAGCCAACCAGAAACCCTATACTTCTACCCTTGCCAGTCTTAATGAGTGCTCCAATCCTTTGACAGGGTGTCAGAGAAGGGCAAATGGGCAGTGGATCATGATGTTATAGACCATCTAGGGAGCCAGGATTTACACTTCTTTTTTTTTTAAATATATTTTATTGATTTTTTACAGAGAGGAAGGGAGAGGGACAGAAAATCAGAAACATCGATCAGATGCCTCCTGCACGCCCCCCACTGGAGTTGGGCCCACAAGCACATTTCCCCGACCGGAATCAAACCCGGGACTCTTCAGTCGGCAGGCAGATGCTCTATCCTCTGAGCCAAACCGGTTTCCGCAGGATTTACACTTCTAATGGATAATAATGGGATGCTCCTGTCCCTAACCAATGGAGTGATGTGAAAAGAAGGCCCAGTGAAAAATAAGAACTTTAAAAAAAAAAAGATTTTTTTTTTTGGTTTTTTAAACTATGTTTTATTGATTTTTTACAGAGAGGAAGGGAGAGGGATAGAAAGTCAGAAACATCGATGAGAGAGAGACATCGATCAGCCGCCTCCTGCACGTCCCACAGTGGAGATGTGCCTGCAAGCAAGGTACATGCCCCCAACCGGAATCGAACCTGGAACCGTTCAGTCCACAGGCTGACGCTCTATCCACTAAGCCAAACCGGTTTCCGCAGGATTTACACTTCTAATGGAAGATAATGGGATGCTCCTGTCCCTAACCAATGGAGTGATGTGAAAAGAAGGCCCAGTGAAGAGTAAGAACTCTTAAAAAAAAAAAAAAGGATGGTTTTTTAAAAAATATATAATATGCCCCCAACTGGAATTGAACCTGGGACCTTTCAGCCTACAAGCCAATGCTCTATCCACTGAGCCAAACCGGTCTCAGCAAGAAGAAGAACTTTTATCACTACTCAGACAAACAATGACACCCATTTATTATGTAATTAGGCACCCAGGTCTCTCCTAGTCAGCTTAACATGGAGTTGGAAATATCACCTAGCCCTCAGTAAAAAGGATTCCCTCCATCACTGGAGGCTGAATGAAAATGTGAACCTCCACCCACTGTGATAAAACAGAAAATTTAAATAGGATCCATATCTTCATAATAGAATAAGTAAAATATCCAAATTTAATTGAAAAACATTTATCATATCAAGAACTATGGTAATCACAACTTGAATGAGAAAAGACAGTGAACACACACCAACACCAAGATGACACAAATATTATAGTCATCTAACAAGGGTTTTTAAACAGCAATCATAAAAATGTTTTAATGAGCAATTATAAGCAATCTTAGAACAAATGGAAAAAAAATGTCTCAGCAAAGAAATAGAAAAATCTCCAAAAATAGAAGACATAAAGTAGAATTAAAAAGAAATTTAAGAACTGAAAAATTCAATAAGTGAAATTTGAAAAGCACCTCAGTAGATGAGCATAAGAGCTGACTAAGATGACAGAATAGATCAGTGAAATTGAAGATAGAACAAAAGAAATTATCCAATCTGACCAAAAGAGAAATATATAGGCTGACATATAAAAATAAACAGCCTTGGGGACTCAGGCTACAGTATTATGAAAGATTTAACATAGGGGTCATCACAGTCACAGGAGAAGGACTGAAAAAGAAACTGAATATTTCCCATAGATCCAAGAAGCTGAGCAAACTTCAAATAAGGTAGTCAAAGAAATTCACACCAAGAGAAGACTTCTGAAAGCTAAAGATAGAAATCAAAAATCTTGAAAGCCACCAGAGAGAAGTGACAATTTTACCTATAGAACACCAAACCAATGGCAGCAGATTTCTCATTAGAAATCATGCAGGCCATAACATTTTTCAAATGCTTCAAAGAAAGAACTGTCAAACTGGAATTATATAGCCAGTGAAAATATTCTTCAGTAATGATGAAGATATCAAGACATTTTCAGAAGAAGGAAACCTGAAAGAATCTGTCACCATCCTACCTATCCTAAAAGAATGTCTCAAGGAAGTTCTAGAAAAAGGAAGGAAATGATTTTAAAAAAGAATCTTGAACCATTAGTAAAGAAAAAAACAATAAAAAAGAGTATAATACAGGTAAACATAATACTTTCCTTTTCCTCTTGAGTTATCTACATTATGTTTTACGATTAAAGCAGCAATTATAACACCATCTGTAGTTCCCAATGTATATAGAGGAAATATTGAAGACAATTATATATATAATACATAATTTAATATAAATTATATTATAAATTAGATAAAAATAGGTAAGCAGAGTTAAGGTTTTTCTATATTTCATTAAACTGGTATTATGTTGACACGAATAGACTGTTACATGTTACCTATAATAATGTGATACCAATACCAATGACTATAAAAGTTTATGCAAAGTTATATACTCAAAAAAATTATAGGTAAATCAAAATAGAATTTATAGTCCATCTGGGGTGCTACAACAAAATATCACAGACAGCGAAGCTTACTAACAACAGAAGTTTAATTATCAGAGTTCTGGAAACGGAAAAGTTCAAGATCAAAGCAGTGCTGTGGTGAGGGTCCTCTTCCTGGCTCATAGGTGGCATCTTCTCACATGATAGAAGGGACCAGATATTTAAAAGGCACTAATTCTATTCATGAGGGTTCCAGCCTTATGACATAAGTACCTCCAAAATCCCACCTCCTAAAACTATCGTTTATGGGGGTTAGGAAATTTTCTAAAAATTAAAGTAGAAGAATTTAGAAACTAATTTGCTAAAAACAACTAGCTCAGCTGAGTTTCAAATATTAGCCAGTTGGATTCTATTACTGCCACCGCTGAACATTGGATAGGGGATGCTTCCATTGGCCCCAATGTTGTTCCATGATACTGGATTTTCTAGTGGCTTCTGCTCCTGCAACCACAGATATAGCATTGAATTCCATCTTTACATCTTCGAATCATTCTTTTCTGACCAAGTGTTAGATTGGAATTGTAACTATTTGTACAATAAAAGAGTTGACTCAGCAGTCCTGGGGTGTTCAAATCCTGTGCATTACACAAAAACATTTGCACACCCCAAAGAAAAGTCTGGCCCTTGACAAAGACCTGGGAGATAACCTCTAAGCCTTGGACTGTCCTACCTGATTCAAGTGTCTTTGTGCACCTGGGACTTTAGGCCACACCAGATAGTTTATGTCAACAATGTGATTTATAGTGGGGCCTTGGACCTTGCAGTATTAGTTTGATCTCTGCATAGGCTGGAGACTGAGTAACTAAGGTCAGCCATCCAGGTGCTCCATTCCTACGTGACTGACCCCCAGTAAAATCCTGAGTATCAAGGCTCAGGTGAGTTTCCCTGGTTATCACACATCTTTTAAATATATTTTATTGATTTTTTTTTTTTTTACAGAGAGGAAGGGAGAGGGATAGAAAGTCAGAAACATCGATGAGATAGAGACATCAATCAGCCGCCTCCTGCACGCCCCCTACTGGAGTTGTGCCCGCAAGCAAGGTACATGCCCCTGACCGGAATCAAACCAGGGACTTTTCAGTCCGCAGGCCGACGCTCTATCCACTGAGCCAAACCGGTTTCAGCTGGTTATCACACATCTTATTGGGAGATTTAAACACTGGCCATACAACTCCACTGAGAGAGGACAACTGGAAGCTCCTGCTTGGTCTTGTCCTGGACTACACCCTACGTGCCTTTGATGATTTAAATCAGAATCCTTTCACTTTAATAAGCTATAGCCATGAATATAAAACCATCTACTGAGTTCCGTGAATCCTAGCAAGTCACTGAAACCAGGGGTGGTCTTCAGTACCCTGCCATATTGCTAAATTCTATATCATATTCTCTTAACTGCAAAGGGAATGTGAAAAGATATGACTAACAGGACTTTGTGGTTTTTGCAGTTAGAACTATTATGTAGTAGAACATACACAATGTATTACGTTATTAAAATGTGAAAGCAATGGAAATACATACAGCCCTAAAGACTTTTCAATAAGCATCTTTAGGACTGTATAAAGAAGTCCTAAGTCAGTAAAATAAAGACTCAAGAAAATAGACAAAAGATTTACACAGGTACTTTACAAAATAAATTTAATAGGTCCATTAATATAGGACAGTGGTCAACAAACTCATTAGTCAACAGAGCCAAATATCAACAGTACAATGATTGAAATTTCTTTTGAGAGCCACATTTTTTAAACTTAAACTTCTTATGCCACTTCTTCAACATAGACTCACCCAGGCCATGGTATTTTGTGGAAGAGCCGCACTCAAGGGGCCAAAGAGCCGCATGTGGCTTGCAAGCCATGGTTTGCCGACTTATCAGAAATGTAAATTAAAACCCCAAGGAGATACCAGTAAAACACACATCAGACTGTCAAAGAACTTGGAAAGATGATAATACCAAGTGCTGTGGAGTATGTCAATCTTATTCCCAGACATTTGGTGTCATGGGAATAAAAAACATTAAGCATCAAAATATAAGGATATATGTACAAATATTTTATCGAAATGTTGTTTGTATGTGCCTGAAAATAAAATGAATGACCATCAGTGGGGAAATGGTTAAATACAATGTAGCACATCCCTATCATGGAATATTATGCAGCGATGTAAAAGAATGAATCACAGGTAGGCTAGCATTAACTAAGATAAATCAGGTGTATTAAGGTGTATATAATCTATTTTCTCAATCCTTTCACCTTTTTCACCCACTCCCTCAACCCCCTTCCCTTCTGAAAGTGCATATGATCTTGATTTTTTTTTTAAAAACATGGCTTTTTGAATATGGAAGGATATAAAAACGGTTGTTAAAAATGCACATCTGACAGATGAGGGTAGAGATGAAAGAAAGGAGTGGGAGATAATAAACAAAAGTGCTATTAACAAATTTATGGCATATATAATATAATCCCATGCATATAAGAATATTCTGTATACAGGAAGGGGCATAAGAAGATTTACAGTTGTGAGTACACAAAATGGCTTATTTTTTTATTATTTGTTGATTCTTGTATTATTTTTCCATACAAATAACTGTAAACCTACTTTGTATGCATGAAGCATTATTTTAAATAATAGCATCAAAATCTTAATAGCAGTTATCTCAAGGTGGTGAGATTGAGAGTGATGTTCACTTAATTTCTAAAATATGTAGATACTATTTGATTTTTTTAAAATATATTTTATTGATTTTTTTTTTTTTTACAGAGAGGAAGGGAGAGGGGTAGAAAGTCAGAAACATCGATGAGAGAGAGACATCGATCAGCCGCCTCCTGCACGCCCCCTACTGGAGTTGTGCCCGCAAGCAAGGTACATGCCCCTGACCAGAATCGAACCCGGAACCTTTCAGTCCACAGGCCGACGCTCTATCCACTGAGCCAAACCGGTCTCGGCAATACTATTTGATTTTTAATGATTAATATGAATTATATGTAAATGAGAAAAAGTAAGTGAATTCATCACAGGGAAAAAAAAGTCTGCCTCTCAGATTTTTTGCTTGAGCAACGGGGTAGATGGTGGGTTTCATTCATTCATTAAACAAATACTTTTTGAGCATATAAAATATGCCACATGTCATTCAGGTCCTAAGGATACAACAATGGATAAAACAAACAAAAATCCATCTCCCAAAAGTTTTTTATTCTAAAGAGGATAGAAGGATATGATTAAAGGAGAAGTGCACAATGTTGATGTAAAGGAGGATATATACAAAGGAATTAGTTTGTAATCTGTTAATTTTGAAAATACTACCTGCCTGAAATTTATATAATGTTATTAACCAATGTTACCCCAACAGATCTATTTTAAAAATAATATACAAAGTCATGTTCATCAGAGAAGTGAGGCTGGCTGTTGGATTGTGGATTTAGAAATCACAGTCCAAGTCCAGACGAGAGACACAGATATGGAAGCAGGTAGCATATAAAATGGTGTTTCCGACCTCGTTTCCTGAGTCTGGTCACGTCCCACTGCAGACACTTTACAGAGGAAGTACGGAGGAAAAACAGGCAGCTGACAGGGGACGTTGCTATGCAACAGATGAGGACAGCCATCCAGCCAGGCAGAACTGATGCTGGCTGGCCCTTGGGGACCAAAATGCCCTGCTCCTTCCTGGCATTCGCTTCCTTTCGTATGCAGACTCCTGAAAGGAGCCGATGCCACACAAATGGGAAATGGACAGAGATCTGCCTTGGATTTTCAGGAAGTACCCGTTCCGTTTGGGTCAGTTCACATGTCTGTATCATTTCCTGCCTTTGCTAGTCTCTCCGGGCATTCTGGAAGGACAGCAACATGTGCCCTTGTCCCTGGTGAGAACCCCAGCAAAGCGCTCCTTGCACTTCCCAGTTTGCATATAGGGACGCCAGATTCAAACAGAGTGACCCGAGGGGGCTCACCCTGCTAGTGACAGGCTGGCTGGCACTTGATCCCAGGAACTGAGGCTCAGCCTGGAAGGAACCAGGACAAACATTTACTCTGAACCGGGGCTGGCCATGGCTCAGACACACAAGTGCCCGATTGTCCTGGCCGCTCCAGTGGGCACCGGGAAGGCCTCGGGGGCAGCGTGTGGGTGCCACTCAGGAAAAGGCCTGGCCGTGGGAGTAGACCCTAAAGAGCAATAACAGTATCATCCCTTACCCCACACACCAGCTCCCTATCTTTTTCACAATGCATATGTCACTTCTATCCCTCCCATGCTATTGGCTTGCATGCATTGGCACATGGGGGAAATATCGGATCCAGGAGTTTGGGTGTTCAAAGCGGCCCAGGGGTAACTGCTGTGGAAATGGGGAGGTGCGTCTATAATTGCAACAAGTGCTAGGTGCCTGCGAACTCATCTACATCAAGGCCCGGGGGAAAAAAATGGCGAAAGAAGAAACACTATTGGAGGTAGAAAAAGTCTGCTATAGAATAGACTCACGTGGAGTAGGCAGGGACCTGTGTCCTTTTGTGTGCAGAGTATGACCTTAGGTTTCAGAGAATACAAACCTTGCTTGTTTGGGGCAGATATTGACAGGCCGTGGAGGTGGGTGTGAAGTTGTTGCTAAAACTGAAGAGGGGAGCAGGGTGCCTCGGTTTTCAGGCCAGCGCTAGTGGGACGTGAATTTTGGAGTCGGGAAGACCCAGGCCCACATTTTGCATTTTTTGTTTAACTAGATCATGCATGCGACATGTCTGTGCGTCTTGATCTGTAAAATGGGGACCTTCACTTCCCAGGGCTGCTGGGAGAGGAAAGCAAGTCCCAGTACAGATCATACTGTGAGGTAGAAGCTGTGACCTTCACACACGTGGTAAGTCAATGCCTGGGGCTGCACAAAAGGCAGGAAAGAAGCGGCTGATATTCACAAGTCTGGGAGCAGTTAAAGGGGAGGTCATATCGAGTCACGTGAAGACCATAGACTTTTTCTACTTCCAATAGTGTATCCTCTCTGGACATTTCTTTTCCTGTGCCAAAAACCCTAGCACTTGTTGCAATTAGAGACCCCGTCCAGACACCTCCTTAAGAGTAACTTTTACGCGGTGCTAGGCAACGGGGTGGAGATGCATGCGGCCTGATAGGAGGAGCCAAAAGAGGGGAGGGCTAGAACCCAGACGCACTGCGGAAAGGATAAGGGGCCAGTGTGTAGGGCAAGGGGTGGGACTTAGAGGCACAGAGCATCTGTTTTGGGAAGGGGATATAGAAGTAGGGGCGGGACCACTGTATACCGTAGACTGGTTGGTGGCGGCTTGGTGTGTTGGCAAAGGGGCGGGACTGCCGCCCCGCTGCACATGCGCATCATGGTGTTCAGAAGAAGGCTTTTGTTGGGAAAGCGGGCGGGACTCTTATTTGGTCTGGCTGCTTCTGCGCATGCGCTGAGCCTCGTGAGGCGTTGAGTGGTATATTAGGAAAAGAGGCGGGGTCGTTCTATCTGCCGCGCTGGCATTTTCTCCTGGACAAGGAGAGGGTGCGGTTGCCGAGACCCGAGCACTGCAACCCGATTCTCTGAGTCGTGAAGAAGGGAGGCCACGAGGGGGTTAGGGTTGGGGCCTGAGGCAGGTGAGAATTAGCCCCCAGACAGGGCATTTGCCCCCTGGTGCGGGCCCCCCCATTTTCATCCCGATCCCTTTACCCTGGATTCTGATCCCCATTCTACTCCCCAAACCCTTACTCACACCCCTCACCTCACCCGTGTTCAGAATCCCTGTTCTCTCTCTGAATCCTTCCCATCGTTCAAAATCTCTGCAGATTTCTGGTCCTCAATTTCTACTGTTAACACGATTCTTCTCGTTGGAAACCTACGTTCAGTTTCTCAAATGCGGCTCCCAAACCCAATCCCTGTAGATTCAAACTTTTTGTATCTGCTTTCCGAATTCTGACGTGCAGCTTCGCCCCTTCTGTAGCTTCGCTGGATTCAGAACTTCTTTCTGAACACTTTACTTTTCCCACATTGATTCGGTCTGTTCCCCTCACACTCAGCAACTCCTCCGTCCCCACAATCAAATCCCAAACACCCCATCCCCAAATTTGGTTTCTCTTATTTGCCCTCCATAGTATAACGTCCGGCTCCTCCCCAACACTCCCCAGGTTCTGCTCTTGCCAGAGGGACTAGAGCCATGGCTCAGAAAATGGACCGTGGTGCGGGCCTCCTCAGCTTCCAGGTGAGATATCTAACTCCTAATCCCCTCCCTATTTCCCCAGCAGTTACCCCTGGGCCGCTTTGAACACCCAAACTCCTGGATCCGAGTTGCTCTCTAGATGCCTAGACTCCCTTGTCTTTCAAATTCTCAGGGTTTATCGAGGAGGGGGGGGAGGGGCGTCCCTTTTCAGCCATCAGTCCCTGCCCAGAGAAAGGGGAGACCCTGTTAGTAGTCAGGGCAATGTGCCCAGAGAATGCGGGTTGGATAAGGAGCCTCCCCCCCCGCCCCCCCCGCCATAGTCCTGATATTTGTAGAGCATTCTGCCGCTCCCTCCCCCAACCATCCACCTCCACATTCCCTTTCTTCTGCATTCCCCACTCCCTGTGGACCCTCCCCCACCCACCCCCCTTATTCTCCTAAACTCCTCATAAGGGCACCATAACCCTGGTCCAGAGTTCTTAAGGCATGTCACCCTGCTCTGCTCTAATCTCACTAATTGATAAGCTCTTAGTTCCAACTCCTCTTCCTACCCCACCCCTGTTAACATTGTGCCTTCCTCCCCAGCAGTCCAGGATCTAACTCAGCCCTCCTCTTTTTGCACCAGCCACCTTCCAGCACATCCCCTGCACTGCTCCCTCTACCCCTCCCCTAGCTTTGGAGGCCCAGAGATTTTAACCCCCACTCCTGTATTTTCAGGCTGAGGCCTCTATAGAAGACAGCACCTTGCTTATGCAGACCCTGATGGAGGCCATCCAGATCTCAGAGGCTCCACCTACCAACCAGGCTCCTGCAGCTGCCTTCGGGCAGAATTCTTGTCCCCAGAGTTCACAGCCCCCAACAACGGCTGATTATCAGGTTTCAGCAGCTGCAGCTAGGCCTAAAGCAGCCTTTAAGGCCCAGAATGCTACCACAAAAGGCCCAAATGCTGCCTATGATTTCTCTCAGGCTCTTAATGCCAAAGAGACATCACCTAAGGCAGCCTTTGTGACCCAGAAGGCCACTCCAAATAGCTCCAATGCTGCCTATGATTTTTCCCAAGTAGCAACCAAAGAGTTAACTGCCAACAAATCTGAGATCATCTTTAAGGCCCAAAATGCCACTACTAAGGTGGGCCCAAAAGCCACTTACAATTTCTCTCAGTCTCTCAATGCCAGTGAAAAGTCAAACACTCAGCCTAAGACAGCCTTCAAGGCTTGGAATGATATCACTAAGGCCCAAAGAGCTGATACCCAGACTCAGAATGTTAAGCAAACCAAGGTGGCTACTTCCAAGGCTAATATACAGGCCAACCCAGTTGTCTCTGTATCTGATGGTGCAGCTGCACAGACATCAGCAGATGGTTCCCAGGCTCAGAATCTGGAATCCAGGACTATAATCCGGGGCAAGAGGACCAGAAAGGTGAGATACCTGCTAGATCCACTTTGCTTTGGGTTCTCTCCTTTCTTCTCTGAGGTTGTTATTTGTTCCCAAACTAAAATAAATATGTAGATATAGACAATCCTATATCTATATTTATGTCTGCCTGTATTCAGCTATATTAGAGGGGATGATGAGGTGAATATGGTAATTCCTGCTCTCTGAGTGTCCACACACTGATGGGGAGATGAGACGTGATATCTATATATCTAGCTATATGTATGTCTCCCATATGTAATTCCGTTTACATTTTGATAGTGGCCGCCATGAGTTAGGCCTTGCGCTAGCACATTCACACAGGTTATCTCATTCGTTAAATCTTTAAGGTACCTCATACCAGTTAGGGGTCATAGTCTCAGTTTTACAGAGAAGGAAACTAAGTCCCAAAGAGGGGAAGTGACTTGAGTCATTTGTCCAGGGTGGTACAAGCAAAGCCAGTGGTGGATGTAGGAAGAGAAGCAGCTTCAGGCCCTACCCTTGGGTTGATCCTGGCCTGATTCAGAGATGAAACTTCTGCCTGGAAGACAGTGAAAAACAAGCCCAGGACTCAGGGTGGCCATTGGCTAGTGGGTCAGGCTGTCACTATAGGTGAGGGTTTTAGGGGGTCTTTCTGGAATAGATAGGGTGAGGACACAGAAACAACTGGTGACCCTAGACCTTTATTCTCTCTGATGATGCAGATTAATAACTTGAATGTGGAAGAGAACCGCAGTGGGGATCACAGGCGGGCCCCACTGCCTGCAGGGACCTGGAGATCTGCACCGATTCCAGTTACTACTCAGAACCCACCCTACGCACCCCCCAATGTGCTCTGGCAGACCCCGTTGGCCTGGCAGAACCCAACAGGCTGGCAAAACCAGCCAGTCAGGCAGATCCCACCAGCACGTCAGAGCCCCCCAGCCAGGCAGACCCCAACAGCCTGGCAAAACCCAGTTGCTTGGCAGAATCCAGTGATCTGGCAGAGCCCAGTGATCTGGCAGAGCCCAGTGATCTGGCCAAATCCCATTGTCTGGCCTGGTCCAGTTGTCTGGCCAAACCCATTGGCCTGGCAGAATCCACCTGGATGGCAGGCCCCACCTGTGTGGCAGGCCCCACCTGGATGGCAGGGTCCTCCAGATTGGCAAAGCCCTCCCGACTGGCCACTACCACACAACTGGCCACATCCTACAGACTGGCAGGTCCCACATGAGTGGATCCCCACCGATTGGCCAGTTCCACCTGATTGGCAGAACATACGACCCGCATCAAACCTGCGTCCCGCTCCCAACCCACGTGCCCCACAGCACATGGGGGCTCCACGGCCCCGAGATGTGGCCCTTCTTCAGGAAAGAGTAAGCACTATAACTCCCCAGTTACATCTCTCCTCTCTTGCTCTTTTCTTTGTCTTCCTTCCACATATAACTCAACTAGGTTTTCTGTAAATATAACAAAAAGTTTTCCTTTCCCCCTCCCAGGCGAATAAGTTGGTCAAGTACTTGATGCTTAAGGATTACACAAAGGTGCCCATCAAGCGCTCAGGTAGGCATCTAGTGCCCTCTCCCAAGGCTCTGCCCTTACTCTCACCCCATGCTCTGTGGACATCCCTTTTTTTTTTGTCTATAAGTCCCCTCTTCTTCAGTCCCCTCCTTTCATGGCTAATTCTTCCTTTTCAACCCTTGAGGACCCTGTGTTTTCAGCAAAGCTAGAAAATGGGGACTGCAGCTCTGTGGCCCCTACTTAGCCCAGGTGTCCCCTCCTTTCTCCTGCAGAAATGCTGAGGGATATCATCCGTGAATACACTGATGTTTATCCAGAAATCATTGAACGTGCATGCTTTGTCCTGGAGAAGGTGAGAAGGCAGCTTCTAAGGGACAGGCATGATGGGGAAAGTCTTGGTTTCAAAGATTCATGGGATTCCTACTGGAAGTTTAGGACATGTCTCCCAGGAAGGTGAGCAACTGGGATGGGTAGCATATGCTAGATTTTGTAATTTCATAGTCTGTTTTCCTTTCCCTATAGAAATTTGGGATTCAATTGAAGGAAATTGACAAGGAAGAACACCTGTATATTCTCATCAGTACACCCGAGTCTCTGGCTGGCATACTGGGAACGTAAGATGGGAAGGGAAGTGAAACCTTGCCTTTCAGTGGTGCTTTTTTCTCTGGGACTAGGTCACCATTTCAGATGCAGGCTCACATAGTAGGTCAGGGACAGAGTGGAATATAATTATTCCCTAGCTGAGGAATATTGGAGAAGCTAGATGCTGCCTGGAATGTCTTGTGAAAAATGGCTGCTGAAAGCACCATCTTTTTGTACTCTCTTAGGACCAAAGACACACCCAAGCTGGGTCTCCTCTTAGTGATTTTGGGTGTTATCTTCATGAATGGCAACCGTGCCAGTGAAGGTGAGTGGCTGAACCTGCAGCTGGGGGTTGGTTACAGCCTTACTTCCATGCTCATTTTCCATCCCTTGTCTCCCCTTGCCTTCCATTGCAGCTGTCCTCTGGGAGGCACTACGCAAGATGGGACTGCGTCCCGGGTATGATGGGGCTCTCATCTCTTGCCTATTTATCCCATCCTTTGACAACAGAGGATGGTCCCAGGATTGCATCAGCCGCTGATGTTCTAGGGGGTTTGGGGAGGTACAGAACCCGAGAATGTGACTTGGGTGGATGAGGAACTAGTCCTGAAGTCTCTGCTTCTTTTCATCTCTGACCTCTGTGCTGGAAAGTTCTTTCCATTTTTGGAGGCAATGTCACAGTCTCTGATTATGGGTTCCTTTTTTTAACTATCAGGGTGAGACATCCCCTCCTTGGAGATCTGAGGAAACTTCTCACTTATGAGTTTGTAAAGCAAAAGTAAGTAGTGCCTAAGGGGCTTTGTCTGGTCCTCATCAGTTCTGTGTGCTGGTCAGCTTCAGAAAGTTCTTCCCATGCTCATTTCTTACATTAACTATACATACGTGTGTGTGTGTGTGTGTGTGTGTGTGTGTGTACATGTGTGTACAGAAACACATGCACTCAGAAGTACTTATCGAGTACACTCTTTGTGGTTGAATTTTTCTATAATCATCTTGTAAGTGATGTTCCCACAGTAGACATCTTCAAGATTGGGCCTGGTTGTGACTGTTGCACTGCAGTATAATCATTACAACGTTCCTATCTGTGGCTCACTGACAAGATTATGAGAATCTGGTGCTAGAGCTGTGACAGAGAGTGTGAGATTAAGTGCTGTCCTTTCTATGACCCTACAGAAGTCTCCCTTGCAGCTCTAGGTGACTATTCAGTGTAGAAGCACTGACACAGGACTTTGAAGGCCTAAGAAGTAGAGGGTAAACACTTCGTGTTGAAGAATGAATCTTGGAGGAGTTGGTACCTGAAATCGGGGGTTTCAAAATATAGGCTTAGTATGCATTAATGGGTTACCATTCTACCTTAATAGAAACAAAGACCTTTTACTTTTTCTAAGGTACCTGGACTATAGACGAGTGCCCAACAGCAACCCTCCTGAGTATGAGTTCCTCTGGGGCCTCCGTTCCTACCATGAGACTAGCAAAATGAAAGTGCTGAGATTCATTGCAGAGGTAATAGAGGAACTGATCCAAACTTGATAGGTCATGGGGTGAGATGTAACTGACTAGGAATAAATGGTCCAGAGCAGGAATGAGATCTTAAGTATTGAATATGGTAGGTGAATGCTGGTGGCATTTCTTGTTTTTAAGCAAACAGTAGCACAAACTAGGGCACTAAATAGATAGTAATGCTTCATAAATATTAACTAATATTATGGGTTTTGTTTTATTTTCTATTTCTCACTTCAGGTTCAAAAGAGAGACCCTCGCGACTGGACTGCACAGTTTATGGAGGCTGCAGATGAGGCCTTGGATGCGCTGGATGCTGCTGCAGCTGAGGCCGAAGCCCGGGCTGAGGCGAGAACCCGCATGGGGATTGGAGATGAGGCCGTTTCTGGTCCCTGGAGCTGGGATGACATTGAGTTTGAGCTTCTGACCTGGGATGAGGAAGGAGATTTTGGAGATCCTTGGTCCAGAATCCCATTTACCTTCTGGGCTAGATACCACCAGAATGCCCGTTCCAGATTTACTCAGACCTTCAATGGCCCAATTATTGGCCCAGGTGCTACAGCCAGTGCCAACTTTGCTTCCAACTTTGGTGCCATTGGTTTCTTCTGGGTTGAGTGAGATGTTGGGTAGGTACTTCACTTTGGATTGGGTAGCTAGGGTTATTGGGAGATGTAGGGTTCATGAGAATGTATTTATTTGCAAAAGCTGGGAGTCATAGTAAACCCATGGTGGGGAGATGAGAGATGGGAAAGCACTGTTTGGTATTTATATTCATATACATATATATATAAAATCATTGATGTTAATTTTTTTTTATGTTCACAGATATTGCTGATTGGTTATAATAGTCTTCCTCCTGAGTGAGGCTGAAGCCTCACATTCCTTTTAAACACAGCTATCTAGAGAGCCACATCCTGTTGACTGAAAGTGGCATGCAAGATAAATTTATTTGCTGTTCCTTTTCTATTGCTCTCCCCACCTTGTGTGCTTTCAAGTTTTGGTATCAGAAATAAACGTTGAAACTGCAAAGTGAATTACATGTGCTCCCCTTCTTCCCCCTATGTTTAAGGAGAGATCAACATGTTTATATGGGAGAGACAGGGCCTCACTTCTAGCCTAAAGGGCATATTAGCTTTTAAGAGGTTAGAATGTGGATACATTGGCTAATGGATTGGGAAACAAAGAAGGGATTGATGAATTTGAGTGTTAATGAGGTCCAAAAACTAGTATGGTTTATTTAATAACTGTCACTTAAGTGATTCACATATGAAAGATATGCTGCTAGGTATCCTGGAGTGACATTGAGAGAGATGACATAATGAGAAAGGGTGTGGATGGTCAGAACAGTTACATTTGATATAGGAGGTAAGATTCCAGGTAATGACAAGGTGCAGAGAGTGGGTGGTTGAAAAGAAGAGAAGAGAACTATTTTTGGAGATGATGTTCCCGGGACTCCATGGTGTTGGTTGTATTATCCATGTGGGAAATGAAATAACCTCAGGAAGGTGGCAGTAGTAGAAGCAGAGAACACTGAGCCAGGTACCAAAATCTCTTGTGTGAGAAGGAAGATCCTATACCCCTAGCCACATTGCCCATAAAGGGATGGGCCCATAGGCTCCTTTCCTTACCTCTGGAAATACTACATAGGAGCTTGTTCCTCTAGAAAGGCCTTACAAGCCTCATTCCCACAGGACCAGGACTGCATCTCAGAGACAAGGTCGAATGGACAGTAGAGGTCTCACAATGGCCTCTTCTCCCCCTCTGCAGGGAAAGAAACCTTGTTGGTTAGAGAACAAGAATTGAACAAGTAAGACAGAACTCCAGGCAGAGCTATATAGCCTTTTGACTGTGACTATAACAAGGACATGACGAGTTGCTGAGGTCTGTTAGAAACAGAGCTGTCTGAGGATGAAGTTGGTCCTAGATCGTAACTTCCTGAGAGGCTTGGTGATACCTAAGCATATGGGCAAAGGCAGAAGCAGGAGTTCCTGGGCTAGAAGAAAGCAAGAACAAAGACAATTTAGCCTGGAAAGTATTCGGTAATTGGCAGCTATGGTATCTAAGGCTTCCTTGGGATCTTGGGTGATGTCCACATTCTGAGAGAAGAAAGCCCAGGATTAACAGGAAGGAGACAGCTGTGTGGAGCCCCGGCCCAGGCCCATCCCCTGTCGGTTGTGCTCACTACCAGGCTCCCCTCCCTCATCCAGGCCTGCATCCTGATCCTTTTCTCAGGAGAGCCTGGAGGAGTCTGTTCTGAGGCCTTTTGGGGAGAGGTTGCTCTAGCCCTGTATCTCTATGGTGCCTCCCAATCTGGGCAGAGGACCCAGCATTTCTAGGAGATATTCTCTTTGATGGTGCAAAACACCCAAGGTCTGTGGCACTGGGGTGGCCCTTTGGGTGGGAGGGTGCTTTCACCATGTGCCCGCGTACCTCAGGCTTCTCTCGGTGTGTGTTTACGGCCTCCACACTCAGGTAGATGGACTCCACTTGGCATCCTCAGAAAGAAAAACCCATCCATCCATAAACGCCCAAGGCAAGAACAGGTCTTCCCTGAGGTGTCATTCCTCAACATGCCCATCACCACCCACACCCCCCAGCTCCATGCTGCGGGTAGTTGTGACTTCCCTGTAGGGAGGGGACTTAGACCAGCTCTGTGCTGTGTGGGGAAGACACCCAGCCTAAGAGGACACCAAAGGGACATCCTCCCAGCTCTTCCCCTAATCATCTCAGTGGTCTCTGAGCCTCAGTGGCTCAACTGTCAACGGCGAGAAGAAAAGAGATGATCTCCAGGCTCCCGCAAGTCTTGTGGTCTGTGGGACAGCACTCTAGTCTAGGTAATAATGAGGGAGCTCTGCGATCCTCCCAGCTCTGTCAGGCGGTGAAGTAGTGGAGGTCTGGGCCACTGCCTTGAGACCATCAGCCCCAGATAAAGTGTAATTAGAGGATAATGGTTATGGAACTTTCAAGGTGTGGGGGTCACAGGGAGATTGGGGGAGTCTGAAGGAGGATGGTGGTATCATGGGGCTGGGGCTGAGGCTGGCAGAGGAGACTCAATGCCTAAGGAAGCCAGCCCCCTTAGCTCCATCTCTGGGTTGTGCTCTACTCTGGGACTCAGTACACCATTTGTCCAATTCACAGTCCAGAAAGATTTGTCTGTCTCTTCTCTACTCATGAAATTCTGGTACAATTTGGACGGAAGGCAAAATATGAAGGTCTTTAAGATAATAGTGTTATATCAATATTAGTGGTTTGATTATTGTACTGTTTTCTGTGAGAGAATGTCTTTGTAACTTACTCTCAAAAAACTTTATCCCAAAATTTTTTACCATTTTATTATTTTTGTTACTGTTACTTTTCAAAATCAATATTATGAAAAAGAAGGAAGTTTTGCTCTCAAAGACACTTTAACTTTTATGTTTTTTAAAATAATTTTTAAATAATAGTTGACATTCAATACTACATTAGTTTCAGTGTATGACATATTGATTTGATATTTGTATTTCTGATGATGTGATTACCACAGTAAGCCTAGTAACCATGTCACCATGCAAAGTTATTAAGATAATATTGAGCATTTTCCCTATGCTGTGTATGACATCCCCATGACTTATTCCTTTTATGACTAGAGGTTTGTACCACTTATTCCCCTTCACTTTTTTTATCCATCCCTCCGACCCCCTCCCCTCTGACAACCATTATTTGCTCTCTGTATCTATGAATTAGTTTCTGGCTTGTTTAGATTCCACATATAAGTGAAATTCTATGGTATTTGTCTTTCTGTCTGATTCATTTCACTTAGCTTAATACCCTCTAGTCTAGATCTATCCATGTTATACTTTCTTTTTTTTCCCCCTCTTTATTTTTTTATTATTTTTTTAAGTTCTATAAAGATTTATTTGCTCTGGCCACTTTAAGAAATGAAAAGCTAAAGTAAATTATTATACATTGGCATTACAGTGGGTAAATTGGCATTGAAAATATAATAGAACATCCTAGTATTTTGTCAGGAGAAGATGCTGAGTTCGTCTCAAGTTAAACTACTTGAGAATTCTAACCATGATATCATTGAGATCAGTCAGATATTATCCAAGACTCACCTCCCACATACACACATCATTACTTCTCTGAACTACTCATGGCCCACTGCTTTCTCCCTCACTCTCCCTGTCTTAATGAAACTGGCCTCTTGGCTGTGCATGCCTTGAAAACGCATAATCAAGGTTCCACTTCATTATCTACTGTTCCCTCTACCTGGGAAACTTTCCCCTAGAAACAACCAAGTGTTACCTTCTTAGTAAACCTTCCCTGTCACCAGGTTTAAAATTGCTCCCATCTCTAACTTTTGTTTTTCATTTGATAAATCTTTATTGTTCAGATTATTACAATTGTTCCTCTTTTTTCCCCTCATAGCTCCCCTCCACCCAGCTCCCACCCTGCCCTCTGCCCTTAACTCCCCCACCCCCGTTGTTCTCATCCATAGGTGTATGATTTTTGTCCAGTCTCTCCCTGCATGCCCCTCACCCCTTTCCCCCTGAGAATTGTCAGTCCACTCCCTTTCTATGCCCCTGATCCCCTGATTCTATTATATTTACCAGGTTATTCTGTTCATCAGATTTTTTATTAACTTGATTTTTAGATTCACTTAATGATAGATATGTATTTGTTGTTCATAATTTTTTGACTTTAATCTTTTTCTTCTTCCTCTTCTGAAAGAGTACCTTTCAGCATTTCATATAATACTGGTTTGACGGTGATGAATTCCTTTAGCTTTTTCTTATCTGTGAAGCTTTTTATCTGACCTTCAATTCTGAATGATAGCTTTGCTGGATAGAGTAATCTAGGTTGTAGGTTCTTGCTATTCGTCACTTTGACTATTTCTTGCCACTCCCATCTGGCCTGCATAGTTTCAGCTGATAATTATATGGGTGTTCCTTGTAGGTAACTGTTTTTCTTTTGCTGCTTTTAAATATGCTTTTTGTCTTTTGCTCTTGGCATTTTAATTATGATGTGTCTTGGTGTGGTCCTCTTTGGATTCCTTTTGGTTGGGGTTCTTTGCATTTCCTGGACTTGTAAAGTCTATTTCTTTCACCAGATATGGGAAGTTTTCAGCCATTATTTCTTCAAATAAGTGTTCAATATCTTGCTCTCTCTCTTCTACTGGCACCCCCATAATTCAGATGTTGCTACACTTAAAGTTGTCCCAGAGGCTCCTTACACTATCTTCACATTTTTGGATTCTTTTTTCTTTTTGCTTTTCCAGTGAAGTGTTTTCTGCTTCTTTGTATTTCAAATCTTTGATTCGATTCTTGTGTTCCTCTAGCCTGCTGTCAGGTCTCTGTATAACATTTTTTATTTCAGTCAGTGTATGTTTAATTTCTAGTTGGTCCTTTTTCATCTCTAGTTGGTCCTTTTTCATCTCCTTTTGGGTCTTGCTAAATGTATCCATCTTTTCTAGGAAATTCTTGAAAAACCTTATAACTGTGCTTTTGAACTCTATATCCAGTCGTTTGTTTTCCTCCATTTCTTTCATTTTTGATCTAGTTCTTTATCTCTGCATTTTCACTGCTTCCCTGAGTTGGTAGACTAGCTTTGTGTGCTAGGTATCCTATTTGGCCCTGTAGCTCCGCCTCCCCAGTTACCTGAGGTGGACTCTCTTGGTGCACCCCTTTGTGAACTGTGTGTACAGCCTTGTTGTAGTTAAGTCTTGATTGTTTATGGTATCACTGGGGGGAATTGACCTTCAAGCCAATTGGTTGTGAGGGTCAGCTATGTCTGTGCTGGGAGAACTTCTGTGCTGCAGTCAGCCATATGAGATAAGACTTACACAATTGCAAAATCCTCTGTGTTTAGGTTCGATGGGGCGGAGTCTCAGGGCTGAGCAGACAGCCTTGGCTTCCTGTCAGCCCTGCCCTATGAGGCCCCTGGGTCTCAGTGTCCCTCGGTAATTGCTGCAGCCCTCTCTGTGTGCACTCACACTTGCGCACCTCCAGACTTCTGCCTTTCTGGTTCCCTGAGTTTCTGTGTGCTCTGGGGACCCGTATGAGTCTGGGTCTCCAGGGTCTCACCTGAAACTGGGATTCAGTGCAGTCAGAAGTGGATTTCAGTGCAGTTGGGAGGTTTTGTCTTCCTCCTGCTAGAGAAAGCCAGCGGCACTATTAGCAGTCAGCCCTCTGTGTGTACACTCACACTCATGGGCCTCCAGACCTCTGCCTTTCATGGCTCCCCTGTTTCTGTGTACTCCTCCCTTTTCACCACAGTCCAGACACCCCCAATATGAGTCTGGGGTTCAGTGCAGTCAGAAGTGGGGTTCAGTGCAGTCGGAGATGGGGCTCAGTACAGTCAGGAGTTTCTGTCTCCCTCCTGCTAGAAGAAGCCAGCCAGACACTCCACCGGCCAGTCTTCTCCACACGCGTGTCTCCGTACCTCAGCTTTTTGCAACTCCTCTGAGTCTCTGTGAGCCTCTCTCATTCCTTCTAGTTGTAGAATTTCCACTCAGCCAGCTTTCCTGTGGTTCTGGATGATGTCTGTTCTGTCTTTTAGCTCTAGTTTTGAAATTGTGTGAGGCAGCAGTTTAGGTGTTCACCTATGCCACCATCTTGGTTTCTCCTCCATGTTGTACTTTCAAAATATTTTTAAAATTGTGTGTGAGGGAGAGAGAGAGAGGAGGGGGGACTTTTTGATATTATTTTTGAAACATTTTGTAAGTCTTACATAAAAAGTAAAAAATAAAAATTATTTTTATTTAAACAAATATTCACTAAAGTTCACTAACCCAATATCTACAAACACTTGTTACTATTTAGTGAATAACAAATATTGACTAAAGTTCACTTACCCAACATCTACAAACTCTTGTCACCCAAAAGACTGTGTAATATGCTATAATTATTCTTTATATTAAAAAAGTGCATTCACTCCTCTTCAATGAGAAATGTCCTGAAGTCTCATATAACATGTTGCATTCAGATCCAAGTCTAGGGATAATGGTTCATCCTAATTAACAGGGACTTTGAATGAGGACATTTGGAAAAATGGACACAAAACAGATTTGGGGATGTGGTGTATGGACTTCTTGGGACTAGTCAGGAGCATGAGTCTCTCAACATAAGGTGTGAAAATTCACCCATAAGCTCTCAGCAATCATGTGGGCAATATCACCCACTCAGTGGAGGGCAGTAAGCCTCTTAGCTACACCTGTGCTTGCTCAATAGGCACCTGTACAAAATGGTCAAGGTGGCATGAATAGAGGCTATGTATGGCTTCAGCAACATGGTTTCCCTTTATAAAGACTGAAATGACTACCCCACAGCTGAATTCCCAACTTGACCACACTATACTGAATTACTGATATGTAACAATCTCAAGGGTACCAGTCAGGTACCTAGGGGTAAGTTAATTAATTTGAACCCATTATATTATGGAGAAGTTAGTTGGTTTTATGATTTCTCTGGCATAAATGAGTATTCTAGATATGCCTGCAGTACTGTTGGCACCACGATCTGTGATCTTACAGAATGCCTCATTCACAATTGTAAAATTTCATGCAACATCGCTTCTTATCAAGGGACTCATTTTAAAACTAAGTAAGTGTGTTGATTGGCTTATACCAATGGAATTCACTGGTTTTATCATACAGTCTATCACTTGGACAAAAAGCTGCTCTTACACAATAAAATACTGATTATGCTGACAACAGTTAAGCCACCAGTTGAGAGACAACACCTTGTGTGTTAAAGGAGCCATCCTACAATATATGATATATGTTCTGAACAAGCCACCAATATACTATATATGATGCCATAGTCAACTAGAATTTCTAGGTCTAAGAACAGAAGAATGGAAGTTGTTCCTACAGACATATTCATAAAATGTTTGTTTCTGATCTCTACAACTTTATGCTCTACTAGTTTAGAATTTTTAGTACCCCAAGAAGGCATGTTTCTGTCAGGTTACTCAACAATGATTCTATTGATTTGTAAGTTGAGATGGCCACTTGGTGATTTTGGAATTCTCATGCCAATGGACAGATAAGTAAAAATGGAGGCTTTTGTACTGGCTGAGATTATTGATTTTAGTTTTCAAAGGGAAGTTGGGTTGCTGCTAAATAATGGAGAGGGGACAGAAAGGAAGGTTTAGAGACCAGGACATCTTCTATGCTGTCTTATCATATTCCAAAGTAGTAAAAATTATTAAATAACTACAACAACTCCCTACAGGCAGGGCTACCAATTACTCAAGACTCCACATAAATAAATGTTTGAATCACTCCTCCATTTTTGTAAAGACTGTGTTTTTATGCAACTTGTGATAATAAATGTTCTTTATTTCAGAAAAAAAAAGAACACATATAACGGAGATGCTGACTAGATGAAAGGAAATGTGACATAAAGAATGAGGAAAGAAAGTTTATATGAACTTGGACTTTGTGAGTAGTTTTAGAAATGAAGAATGTAGTAGTTACCCATATTTTATTTTTTGCTACAATATGCATATATTTATACATATTAATATGCCTCTTAATTTCTCTCTTTTACCTACTATTCTATATACGGTGAGTTGTTGGCAGTTGAAAATTTTAATTATTCACCTTATTTCAGAATATTCATATAGCATTTGTATTGAACCAGCAGAAGAATGGATGTCATATGAAGACCCTGAACTTTGACCTGGGTGCTATGATTGTTAAAACTTTAGATGTCCCTTTGATGATCAATTAATGCATTTTTATTTGTATAAAGAATAATCACATGTTGTCATTTTTTCCAAAGTATGAAATGGCAAAAAATATGTGTAGATGTTGGACAAATGGACTGTAGTGAATAGCTGTCTTATTGGTACCCATTCAGCTTTCAAAATGGCACTCAATTTCCTTTTAGAATAATATAGTTCACCTATTTTTGTAGTAGATACAACTGTTATACACAGAACTCTAGGTGGCCTACAAGATTCCCACCCCTGATGTACATAGACCTTCTCACAATTATTCAATAAAACACTAATCTAGATACTACTGTGAAGTGATTTTCCACATATAGTTAAGGTTCCAAATTAGTTGAACTTAAAATAGGGAGATTATTCTGATTGGTCTAATCAAGTGAGAACTTAGGGGGGAACTGCATTCTTCCTGACAAGAGATATTTAATACATAGAAATTCTCCATTCCTGGATTTAAAGTGAAGGGGGCTATTTGGCAAAGAATCTCAGGGTCTTCTATGAACTAAGTAAGGCCTTCGGCTCATAGCCAGCAAAGAAATGAACTCTTGAGACCTACAGCTGCAAAGACAGGAGTTATGGCAACAATCTAAATTATCTGTGGATTCTTCCCCAGAGGCTCCAGAAAGGAATGTGACCCCGTGAATACCTTAATTTCAGGCTTGCCCAAACAGAGAACCCAGTCAAGCCATGCCTGGACTTCTGGCCTATAAATAATTATTGATATAATAAATGATGTATTGGCCACTCAAGTTGTGGTCATTTGTTGTACATTAATGTAAAACTAACACAGTCTTTGTGGGATGACATATCCAGATATTTTTTCCCCTATTCAAATGGAGTAAGCCAAATTATTCTCCCTGTCCTGGTATTGCCAAAGGGCAGGTATGCAATGTACTCTTACTCAATCACTTGCTCTTTTGCTGAACATTGAAACTTAAGTGATTGACACAGGGTGAAAAAAAATGTTTATGTGATTTTATCCAGCACAGCATCCTGATCAGACTGTTCCTGTCTTTGTGTTTCTATCCTGTTCTCAAGTTACCTTCTTTAGTCTTCCTCCACTTCTGTGAGTCTCTGACATCTTTCTGATAAAATCCATGTATGTACAATCAAAACCAGAAAAACAAAAATAATCCAATTTTTAAAATGAGCAAAGGACCTGAATAGACACTTCTCCAAAGAGGACAGATGGCTGATAGACATGAAAAGATGCTCAATGTTACTAATCAGAGAAATACAAATTAAAACCATAGTGAGATATCATCTCACACCTGTTAGAATGACTCTCATCAATAAATCTACAAATAAGTGTTGGAGAGGATGTGGAGAAAAGGGAACCCTGGTATATTGCAGGTGGTGATGCAGATTGGTACAGCCACTGTAGAAGGCAGTATGGAGTTACCTCAAAATATATTTTAAACAATGGAACTGGTTTATGACCCAACAATTCCACTTCTGGGAATATATCTGAAGAAATCTGAAACACTAATTCAAAAGAATATATGAATTCCTATGCTCATTGCAGTATTATTTACAATAGCCAAGATATGTAAACAACTCAGGTAGCCATCAATAGATGAGTGGATAAAAAAAATAGTGGTACATATGTACAATGGAATAGTACTTGATTATAAAAAGAATGAAATCTTACCATTTGCAACAACATGAATGGACCTAGAGGATATTATGTCAAGTGAAATAAGTCAGTCAGAGAAAGACAAATACCATATGATTTAGCTTATATGTGGAATCTAAAGAACAATATAAATGAACAAACAAAACAGAAACAGACTCAGAGAACAGACTGATGGTTGCCAGAGGGAAGAAGAGCTGAGGAACTGGGTGAAAAAGGTGAAGGAATTGAGAAGTACAGATTTATAGTTATAAAATAGTCATGGAAATGTAAAATACATGAAATATACTCAATGATATTATATAAGAAAAAGGTAATATGCAAATTGACCCTCACACCCTCACACAAGATGGTCGTCCTCATGTGGTCAAAAATGTCTACCACAAGATAACCAGCAGGGGAGGGTAGTTATGGGCTATCAGGCCAGCAGAGGGGGGGCAGTTAGGGGTGACCAAGCCAGGAGGAGTTGGAAGTTGGGGGCAACCAGGCCTGCAGGGAAGGGCAATTGGGGGAGACCAGGCCTGCAGGGGAGGGCAGTTGTGGGCAACCAGGTCTGCAGGGGAGGGAAGTTGGGGGCAATTAGGCTGGCAGGGTAGCAGTTAGGCATCAATCAGGCTGGCAGGGGAGTGGTTAGGGGGTGATCAGGCTGACAAGTAGAAGTAGTTAGGGGCAATCAGGCAGGCAGGCAGACACGTGGTTGGGAGCCAGCAGTCCTGGTTTGTGAGAGGGACTAAACTGGCAGTCAGACACCCCCTGAGGGCTTCCAGATTGGAGAGGGTGCAGGCTGGGATGAGGGACAACTCCCCAGTACACAAATTTCATGCACCAGGCCTCTAGTCTCTATATATAAAAGGCTAGTATGCAAAGTGTCCCTGTGGGAGTTCAACCAGGAGACTGGGAGTTCTATAGCTTGCTATGATATACACTAACCACCAGGGGGTGGTGCTAAATGAAGGAAGGCTCTGGCCAGCAGCCAGAAGGCCCCAATCAGCCCTGATCCCTCGACAAGACTAGGACCCTACCCATGCACAAATTTTGGGCACTGGGCCTCTAGTATTATATTAATTATGTATGATGCCAGTGGGTACTATAAATATTAGGGGGAACACTTTGTAAAGTCCACGATTGTCTAACCACTATGCTATATACCTGAAATTAATACACAATAATATTAAATGTAAACTGTAATTGAAAAGTAAACTTTAAGAAAAGATGGCAGAGAGTAAAGTAAAAACAATTAAGTTAAGCCCTAACTGGTTTGGCTCAGTGGATAGAGCATTGTCTGCAGACTAAAAGGTCCCAGGTTCGATTCTGGTCAAGGGCATGTACCTGGGTGGCAGGTACATCCCCAGTAGGAGATGTGCAGGAGGCAGCAGATCGATGTTTCTAAATCTCCATCCCTCTCCCTTCCTCTCTGTAAAAAAAAGAAAGAAGAGAAAAATCAATAAAATATATATTTTAAAAAACAATTAAAAACAAAAATCCATCCTAACCAGTTTTGTTCCATGGATAGAGTGTCAGCCCATGGACTGAAAGGTTCCAGGTCAAGGGCACTTACCTCAGTTGCAACCAATCAATATGTCTGTCTCACATCAATGTTTCTCTCTCTATCCCCCTCCCTTCCTCTCTCTCTAAAAATCAATGGAAAAATATTCTCAGATGAGGATTAACAAAAAACAACAACATATATGGCCTTTATTATCTCTAGGTACATTCCTTCTATATTCAAGTTGTTGAGAAATTTTATTATGAAAGCCAATTAAAATTTGTCAAATCCTTTTCTGCATCTAAAAAAATAGTCAAAAGATCACACACCATGATCAAGTGAGATTTACCCCTGAGGTTCCTTTTTTCATCTCTTCCCAAGCTTATGTGTGTCCTTAAAGCTGAGGTGAATCTCCTGTAGGCAGCACATAGTTAGGTCTTGGGTGTGTTTTCTTTCTATTTAGCTATTCCATGTCGTCTTTTGATTGGACAATTTAGTAAATTTACACTTAAAGTAATTATTTTAAAATATATATTTTTTATTGATTTCAAAGGTGAAGGGTGGGGGGAGTGAGAGAGAAAAACATTAATGATGAGAGAGAATCATTGATTGGCTGCCTCCTGCACTCCCCCTACTGGGGATCAAGCCTGCAAACTAAGCATGTGCTCTGACTGGGAATCGAACTGGGACCTCCTGATTCATTGGTCAACATTCAGCCACTGAGCCACACTAGCTGGGCTGAAATAATTATTGATAAGTATGGGCTTACTATTGCCATTTTGTTAATTTTTACTGGATGCATTGTTCCTTTGTTTCTTGCTCTCTTCTTTTGTGATTTATTTTCTATAGTGGTATGCTTTGATTACTTTATCTTTTATATATCTACTACAAGTTTTTTGTTTTGGAGTTACCATTAGGCTTATATAAAACAATTTATTGCTATCATAATCTAATTTAAACTCTTAATAACTTAACTTAGAACTCATACTAAATCTCTGCATTTTATTCTCCCTCCCCACATTTTCTGTTTGATGTCACTATTTACATCTTCTTGTATTATATATCCACTAACAAATTATTGTAGATATAGTTATTTTTAATACTCTTGAAAGCTTTATAACCTTTATACTACAGTATAATTTATTTACATGTCACCATTACAATATTAGAGTATTCTGAATTTAACTATACACTGAGTGGTCATATTATTATGATCTCTGAATGCATAATAATCTGGCCACTCAGTATGTATATATATATTAGAGGCCCAGTGCATGAATTTGTGCAAGGATGGGGTCCGGCCAGCCAGGCCAGGAGGAGGGGACATGTGTGATTGGCTGGCCTGCCTGATGGTCGAACTCTTGGTAGAGGGAACAATTTGAATATTAGCCATTTATTATATAGGATATACACTGAGTAGCAAGATTATAATGCTTTCAGAGATCATAAGAATCTGGCCACTCAGTGTATATCTACCTTTACTAGTAAGTTTACACTTTCATATATTTTCATGATACTAATTAGTGTCCTCTCATTTCAACTTGAAGAACTCCCTTTAAACAATCTTTTAAGGCTGATTTAGTGGTGATAGACTCTTTCAGCTTGTTTGAGAAAATATCTTTCCTTCAATTCTGAAGGACAGCTGTAATGAGATGAGTATTCTTTTTTTAAATAAATCTTTATTGTTCAGTTTATTACAGATGTTCCTCTTCCCCCCCATAACTCCCCTCCACCTGATTTCCGCCCCCACCCCATACCTTTACCCTCCGCCATTGTCCTCATCCATAGGTGTAAGATTTTTGTCCAATCTCTTCCTGCACCCCTCATTCCTCCTTTCCCCCGAGAATTGTTAGTCCATTCCCTTTCTATGCCCCTAATTCTATTATATTCACCAGTTTATTCTGTTCATTGTATTTTTTATTCACTTGATTTTTAGATTCACTTGTTGATAGGTATGTATTTGTTATCACTTTGTTGTTCATAATTTTTATCTTTACCTTTTTATTCTTCTTCCTCTTCTTAAAGAGTACCCTTCAGCATTTCATATAATCATGGTTTGGTGGTGATGAACTTCTTTAGCTTTTTCTTATCTGTGAAGCTCTTTATCTGACCTTCATTTCTGAATGATAGCTTTGCTGGCTAGAACACTCTTGGTTATAGGTTCTTGCTATTCATCACTTTGAATATTCCCTGCCACTCCCTTCTGGCCTGCATATTTTTTGTTGAGAAGTCAGCTGACAGTTTTATGGGTAACTGTAGGTAACTACTTGTTTTTCTCTTGCTGTTTTCAAGATTCTGTCTTTGTCTTTTGCCCTTGGTATTTTAATTATGATATGTCTTGGTGTGATCCTCTTTTGATTCTTTTTGTTTGGTGTTCTGTGAGCTTCCTGGACTTGTAAGTCCATTTCTTTCACCAGGTAAGGAAAGTTTTCAGTCATTATTTCTTTAAATAGATTTTCAGTATCTTGCTCTCTCTCTTCTTCTGACACTCCCATAATTCTGATGTTGGTATGCTTAAAGTTTTCCCAGAGGCTCCTTACACTATCTTCACATTTTTGGACTATTTTTTGTTTTGTTTTTCTGCTAGGGTGTTTTATCTTCCTCATATTTCAGATTTTTTATTTGATTCTTGGGTTCCTCTAGTCTGCTGTTAGATTTCTGTATATTATTCTTTATTTCAGACAGTGCTTAATTTCTGACTGGTCCTTTTCCATTTTTTTTTTTTTGGCATTCTCATTAAGATCCTTGAAGGTCTCACTAAGTTTCTCAGAGTTCTCAATAAGTTTGTCAGCAGTTTGTAGAAGATCCTTGAGTAACCTTATAAATGTGGTTTTGAACCCTATGTCCAGTCATTTGCTTTCCTCCATTTCTTTCATTCATGACATGTTTCTTGATCTCCACATTTTGGCTGCTTCCCAGTGTTGATGAAGTGGCTTTGTGTGCTAGTTGTACTTAGGGCCCAGTAGCTCCACCTCCCCAATCACCTGAGGTGGACACTCTTGGTGCACCCCTTTGTGGGCTGGGTTCAGAATCTTGTTGTAGTTAAGCCTTGATTGTTATTGGTACACTGGGAGGAATTGACCTCCAGGCCAATTGACTGTGAGGATTAGCTGTGTCTATTAATGGAAGAACTGCTGTGCTGGAGACACCCCTATCGGGCAGAACTTGCTTCAATGGGGCTTTGGTGCTCACCGAGTCTGCCTCTTGAGTGTGTCACTTATGTATGTGAGGAGTTGAAATTTGGTGTCGTCTCACACTGACCTCTAGGTACACTGGTTCCTCTGCCTTTCTGAGCCTCTGCACGTCCCACCAGATCTGGATGCACTTTTTTCTTTCCTTCTAGTTGTAGAACTTCCACTCTGCCAGCTTTCCCGTGGTTCTGGGGGATAGTTGTTTTGTCTTTTAGTTGTGTTTTTGGTGTGGTTGCGAGAGACAGCACGTACAGATGCATATCTTATGCAGCTATCTTGGTTCCTCTGAGATGAGTATTCTTGGTTGGCATTTCCCCCTAAAGCATTTTGTTTATATCACCTCACTGCCTTTTGGCCTGCAAGATTTCTGCTTTTAAAAAAATTCGTTGATAGCTTTACGGCTATTACTTTGTGTGTAAAAAGTCACTTTTCTCTTTGTACTTCTAAGATTCTCTCTTCACTTTTAACTTTGGACAATTTAATTAAAATGTGTCTCAGTATGAGTCTCTTTGGATTTATATTTTTGGTTCCTTGGATTTCCTGGATCTGAAGATATTTTTCCCCTTGGGTTTTAATATGCTTTCTGCTCCTTTCTCTCTCTCATCTTCTTCTGGAACACCTATAATTCACAGATTTGTCTATCTGATTATATCTAATAAATTCCTTGAGCTATTTTTACTCTTTTCCATTCTTTTTACCTCTCTGATTGGAAGATTTCTACTTCCCTGTCTTTGAGTTTACTAATCCTTTCTTCACTAATGTTGAACCCTTCAACTGAATTTTCAGTTCAGTAACTGTATTTCAGTTCTATAATTTCTGTTTGGTACTTTTTAATATTTTCTAACTCTTCGTTGAAAAATGACTTTGTTCATTGTTTTCCTGACCTTGGTGAGCATATATATAACATTGTTTTCCTGACCTTGGTGAGCATATATATAACAATTACTAGAACTTTGTCTAGTAAATCACTTATTTCCATTTCATTAAGCTTATTTCTGGAGAGTTATCTTATTCTTTTGCTGGGAGCATATTCTCTTTTTTCTTAATTATCCTTGAGTCTCTGTGGGTTTCTATGCATCAACAACTACCTATCGATCTTGACAGATTGGTCTTATGTAGAAAATGAACCTCGTCAATCAGCCCAGCCTGAGCTTACAGGCTTTCAATCTTTTGTGTTTGTGCAAAAGACTATCTTTGTTATATGTGTCTCCCAGTAGATTAGATGTGTGAAGACCTATCAGTGTCCCAAGTTCTTGGAAATGCCCACACTCCTGTTCAAGTTCCCAAAGGACTACTAATGGACTTCCCCTTTGTCTGTCTCATGCAGGCTAAAAAGAGGCTTGTCCTTCAGGTTGCAGGTGGGAAAGTCAGAACCTTAAATATGCAGTCTGATCCTTATCATGGAGAAACCAAGAGCTGGATGTTTGTGCCTATTGACTCTGCTAAGCCAGAGGAAATAATCACCAGAGTCCTTATGCATCTATATAGAACCACATCTTCTTTGTGTGTATTCCCAGGGGACTCATGAATGCCAAACCCCATCAGAAACCAGAGATAGGTGATTTGGGAGCTCATTCTTCAGATGGCAGATGTAACAGTTAGGATATTAGATGTGCGGACAAGTCCCTTCCAATAGTAGTTGAAGATTTGGTTTTACTGTTGGAATGAGTCAGTGGGATGAGGTTGGGAAAATGACTGCTGCCTCTTTCTGGGAGGATCTCAATTCCCACATATAGGCAGATTGGAAGCCAGATCCTCAGGTAGCAGCTGGTCAAGTATGCAGTCAAACTTCTTTTATGGAGAAAAAGTAGGAGAAAGGTATTTTGCCTGTTCCCTCTGTACTGAGCTCAGAGACACAGCTTTAGGTGTATAATTAAAAAAAAAAACTGCTCCTTTGTTTATTATGGTACTGTGAGACTCCTGAATGCCAACCCACATTGGCTAACAAAGCTAGGTGATGTGAAGGCTCATCCCTTGTGTGACAGCTATAAAAGTTGGGGTGCTGGATGTGGAGATAAGCTCTTTCCAGGAAGATGCTAACAACTTAGTTTTATTGTTGGAGTGAGATGAAGGAATAAAGTGTGGGGGGGCAGGGGGGGGCTGGCGCTCACTGGCTTTTTTAGTTTCCTGGGAGGATCTCAGTCAGCTTTGAGATGTAAGCTGATTAGAAGTTGAACCCTCAGGCTGTAGCTGCAAAAGTATGTAAGCATTTTTTTTTTCTATTTTATCTGTGCTGAGCCTTGGGGGAGAATAGCTGTGAGACTTGTTCACTTGCCCATTTAATACCTGCTTCTTTGTTTGCTATGATTCTATGAGACTCTTAAATATTTAGTCCCATTGACTCTCAGAGCTAAGTGATTTGGGAGCCTGTTCTTCTGATGGCAATCTTAAAAGTTGGGCACAATGTGTATGATCCAAACACTTTACTCCTTAGAAATAAACCAGGAGTTGGGGGTTTCCTCTTTATTGTAAAATAATGAGAGGGGAGTAGGATGTGTAGCTAGTGTGTTATAGCCTTCCTACCCTTATTAATGTAGGTATTTTCTCAGTTGTTCAATGTGTAGTAGTCACTCAACTAATTTCAAGGAATTGATCCATGTTGTATATTTGGTGTGTCTGTAAGAGGAAAGAATGTCAGGAGCCTCATATCACAAAATCCTGGTGATTTCTATTCCTTTAAAAATTTTAAATTTTTTTATAATAGTAAAATATACACCAGATTTTCCATTTTAACCATTTAAGTGTAAATTTAGTGGCATTAAGTAAATTTACATTGCTTTTCATAATCCCAAACAGAAGCTCTGTATCAATTCAATAATAACTCCAGTTTCTCCCCTCCCCCAGCACTGCAAAACCTATTTGCCTTTCTGTTTCAATGAATTTGTCTACTATAGATACTCATAAACATGGAATAATACAATAATGTAATAATATAATTCTTGTGTCTGGATTATTTAATTTATAATATTTTTAAGGTTCAACAATGTCATAGCCTGTATCAGTACTTTATTTTTTTATGGCTGAATAATATTCCATTGTATCTATATACTCCATTTGTTTATCCTTTCATCTGTTGATGAAAATTTGGGATGTTTCCACATTGGCTAGGAATAATGCTGTTATGAACATTTATATACAAATGTGTCTTTGAGCATTTGTTTTCATTTTTTTGAATATATACTTAGAGATATAATGGCTGATCATATAATTCCACGTTTAACTTTTTGAAGAAACACCAAACTATTTTCTAAAGATGCTGCATAGTTTTATCATTGAATATGATTTATTTTATTTTTAAATATATTTTAGTGATTTTTTTTTACAGAGAGGAAGGGAAAGGGATAGAAAGTTAGAAACATCGATGAGAGAGAAACATCCATCAGCTGCCTCCTGCACCTCCTACTAGGGATGTGCCCGCAACCAAGGTACATGCCCTTGATCGGAATCAAACCTGGGACCTTTCAATCTGCAGGCTGATGTTCTATCATAATAAGATCTACAAACTGGTAAGGGCAAATATGATTTCTTTTATATAACAATAAAGCATGGACAACAAAAGAAAATATATAAATTGACATCACAAAAATTTAAAATTTTTGTGCATTAAAGCATACTACCAAGAGCATAAAAATATAATTCACAGAAAATATTTGCAAATTTGTATTTTCCTAATGATTAATGTTGAACATCTTTTTATGTGTTTATTGATCATTTGTACAGTATATCTTATTTGTATATTTTTAGTATTTCTTTTTTTAATTTAATAAATTTTTATTGTTCAGATTATTACAATTGTTCCTCTTTTTTCTCTCCATAGCTCCACTCCACCCAATTCCCACCCCACCCTCTGTTCTTAACCCCCGCCAATGTCCTCATCCATAGTTGTACGATTTTTGTCCAGTCTCTCCCTGCACCCCTACACCCCTTCCCCGCCGAGAATTGTCAGTCCACTCCCTTTCTATGCTCCTGATTCTATTATATTCACCAGTTTATTCTGTTCATCAGCTTTTTAATTCACTTGATTTTTATTTTTTATTACTTTTTTTATTTAATAAATCTTTATTGTTCAGATTATTACAATTGTTCCTCTTTTCCTCCCCATAGCTCTCCTCAACCTGGCTCCCATTCCTCCCTCTGCCCTTACCTCCTCCCATTGTCCTCATCCATATTTGTATGATTTTTGTCCACTCTCTCCCTGCACCTCCCTCATCCTTTTCCCCGAGAATTGTCAGTCCACTCCCTTTCTATGCCCCTATTCTATTATATTTACCAGTATATTCTGTTCATCAGATTTTTAGTTCCCTTGATTTTTAGATTCACTTGTTGATGGTTATGCATTTCTTATCCATAATTTTTATCTTTATCTTCTTCTTCTTCTTCCTCTTCTTAAAGAATCATGTCACAGCCTACTCTGGTTTGTGACAGTTTCTCACACTTGATTTTGATTACCTTGACAATTTGAAAGAGTACTGGCGAGCTAGAATGCTATTCAGTTTTGGTTTGTCTAATGCTTTTCTCGTGATTAGACTAGAAGTAGTTAAAATTCCTGACATTAAGATTTTTTAATATAGTGTAAGTCTCTGGCATTAAGCTTTTGATTGTTGAGGTGTCCGTTTAAAAAGACCTTCATCTTAAATAAAGATATTGTCAGCAATTTGCCACTGTTACTAGCAAAACAACCAGATAAGAAATTATGCTGCTCTGACCCATGGTCTCTTTCAGAAGCCCTGAGTAACTTAGATAACTGACTGCTTGAGTGACCCCACTTCTCTCTTTGCGCCCTAATTCCTTCTCTTATGTCTTAATTCACCAATAACAAGTGAACCCATGAAACTCGAGATATCCCACCCTGAGGCCCTAATAAATGCAGAGGCCTAGATCCATGTTCTCTCTTTTTCTCTTCCCATGACCTCACTGTATGGTCCTGGGGTATGCCATGTATCTTTCAGGACCTACACATAATAAATCTTGTTTCTCAAATTCCCTGATGAGTTCTTGCTGAAGTGCATCCTGCAATCATAGTAAGATCTACAAGAGAGATTAAAAATGGCAGCAGAGTAAGTGGATGTTGCACGGACATGCTCCCAGGAACAAACAGGTATTACAACTAAAATGCAGAAAAACTTCCTGATTAATCAATGGAAAACTCACTGGAGAGAATCCTGACACCTGAGGACCAAAAGTGAAGACCATAAAGAGACTGGTAGGAGGGGCAGAGGTGCAAAGGGGCTGGCTGGGCACCTACAGACAGCAACTGCAGTCCCAGACAGCTATCTGGGGGGTTGACTCTGAGAGATATGGGATCTAATCCCCAAGCTTGCCCCCCAGAAGAAACCACCAGACCTAAGGAGGGTATCCACATAACATCTGGCTGTGAAAAGCAGCTTGCCGCTGTCTGTCAGGGAGAGACAGCTGAAAAATCAGGCACGTTATTAAAGGGCCAATGCACAAAATTCCCTGAGGAGCTACCCACCCTGTGCTCTGGAAGAGGGAGGGTGGAGTGGACTGGAACTATGAGGTCAGAAGCTAGAACTGAGGACTCGGGAGATAGAGCTCAAAGGCAGACACCACAAGTATCCTGGGCTGAGTCATTCTCTCACACAGTGGAGGACATCTTTCCCACATAGACATCTGCCTTGCCTGGGGGAAGACAGTTGACACATCTTTTGGAAAACACCTTGCCTTAAGGCCACTTAAGATATTAAAAACAACAATTAGCCTCCAGACAGTAGCAGCTGCCCCACCCTGTTAAAAAAGAACTCTTGGCACACCAAAGGACAATTTTCAGGGAGGCAATTCAAGTTGGAATTCTATCGGTCTGAAGACAGAGTTGGTCTCTGGAGGCTTTGAGTCTTTGCCTGATTTAATTAGTCAGAAACAGCCCTTTATACTGTCCTGCACTAGAAATTGAGAGGAGTAGAGGATTTACCTAATATATAGTCACAAACCCACACAGAGCGCCAAAATGAGGAGACAGAGAAACAACCCCCAAATTAAAGAATTAGAGAATTCTCCAGAAGAACAGATAACTGAAGCAGAGATAAGAAATGTAAATGAAACAGAGTTCAGACTAATGATGGTAAAGATGCTCAATAGCATGAAAAAATATATAGTAACTATGAAAAAAGAACAGTCTGAGATAAAGAATGACATAACACAAATGAACACATTGGAAGCAATACACAGCAGATCAGAAGCTGAGCATCAAATCAGTGAATTAGAAGACAGAGTTGAAAATATCAATCAGAAAACAAACAAACAAAAACAATTAAAAAAACAGAAGGACAGTTAAGGGAGTTATGGGACACGTAACAGTATTAGAATAGCAGGTGTGCCAGAAGAGGCAGAAAGGGAGAAAGGCACAGATAAGTTGAAGAACTAATGGCAGAAAACTTCCCTAACCTGGTAAAGGAAAAAGTCACACAAGTTTAGGAAGCACAGAGAACCACAAGCAAGAAGAACCCAACATGTCCACGCCCTAACACATCATAACTAGAATGCCAAAAAATTAAAGACAAAGAGAGAATCTTAAAGGCATCAAGAGAAAAGAAAACTTACCTACAAAGTTACCTACAAAGGAGTTCCCATAAGGCTGACACTTGATTTCTCATCAGAAACGCTACAGGCCAGAAGGAAATGGCATGAAGTACTCAAGGTAATGGAAAGCAAGTATCTGAGACCAAGTTTATTATACCCATCAAGGCTATCATTCAAAATAGATGGCCAAATAGTTTCCGAAAAAAAAAAAAAAAGGAAAGAAAAAAGGCTAAAGGAATATATCACCACCAAGCCAGCATTACAAGGAATGCTAAAGGGATTGCTGTAATGAGAAAAAGAAACAAAGAAACCTAGCCATACAGAAATATAAGGGCAATAAATAAGGACCTATTGATAATAACACTAAATGCAAATGGACTAAATGCTCTAACTAAAAGGCCTAGGGTAGGAGAATGGATACAAAATCATTACCCAACTATATGCTGTCTACAAGAGACCCACCTCAAAACAGAAGACACACACAGGGTGAGAGTGAAGGGCAGGGGACCTCAGGCCGCACCCCCCACCCAGTGGGACTTGATAGGGGACTTCAGGCCGCGCCCCCTGCCTGGCTGGGCTTTACAAGGGACCTCAGGCTGCACCCTCTTTCCTGATACCAGCCTGGGGGGTTGTGAGGCCACACCCCCTGCTCCAACGCTGGGCTGGGGGAACTAAGACTATGCCAAGGGACCTGAGGCTGCACCCCGCACCCAGCAGGGTGTGACAGGGGACCTGAGACTGCCCCCCCGCACCTTTCACTGGGCCTGGGGACTTGAGGCTGTGCCCCTCACCTAGAGTGGCTTGATGGGGCTGGCTGGGTCTGGGTCTCACCCAATGGGGGTGAGGCCAGCAGACTCTAGGTCGTCCTCATGTGGTCAAAGATGTGTGGTAGACAAAATAGTAAAAACAATTTGGAAAATGTTTTGTAAGTTTCTTATAAAGTTAATCATACATTTGATATATAACCAAACAATCAGTCTTCTGGATATTTACCCTTGAGAAATGAATTTATATAAACAGAAGCCTATATATAAATGTGTCTCTCTTCAAAATCTTCAAAATCTGGAAGCCAGTCAAATGTTCTTCAACAGATACATTTATTTAAAATATTGGGTACAGCCAATAAATGGGACATATTTCAGTAATAAAAAAGTGGACTACTGATAGATGTAATAACTTGGGTGAATCTCGAAAGCATGCTTAGCCAAAGAAGCCAGTGTCAAAGAGTTAGATAATGCATTGTTCTTTTTTATATCATATCCTCAAAAATATAAAAGTGTAGTGATATAGAACACATAGTGATCATTGTCAGGACAAGGGCTGGGGAAAGTGTGACTATAAAGCACTGGGGAAATTTTGTCTCCTCCCAAGGGACAGTTTAGCAATGATTCCAGATAGTTTTGGTTGTCATAACTAGAGAAGGCTGCTACTGGTACCTCATGCGCAGAGGCTAAGCATGCTCCTAAGCATCTTACAATACACAGAACAGCCTCCCACAACAAAGAATTATCTAGTCTGATATATCAATAGTGCCAAGGTTGAAATAATGAAACTATCCAGACGGTGGCAGTGATTACATAAATGAGAGCATGTGGTAAAATTTACAGCACCAAAGGAAAAATAGATATTACACATATGATGATTTTTAAAATAGATTTAAAATGTTATCCAACACGAGTTGTAGCCCCAACTAAAGCAGGTGGAAGTAGCCAAAATACCATTGAATTGTACACTATAAAATTGTAAAATTTATTATGTGTAAGTTACAATTCAGTGAGCTATCAATCTGCAATTACCATATAACTCAGAAATTCCCCTTAGGCATTTATCCAAGGGAATTAGAAATTTGAGCTCATGCAAAAACCTGTACCTGGATGTTAGCTATTATAAATAGCATCATTATTTATAATAGCTCAAAACTGGGCATTACTGTGATGTCCTCCTATGGATAAATGAATAAACAAATTGTGATACATTTATACTATGAAATACTACTAAGCAATAAAAGAAGCCAACAATTTATAAGAACTACATGTATGAATCTTAAAAGTGTTATGCTGAGTTTTTAGAAAAACAATCTACAAACCTTACACATTTTATGAGAATCTACAGTTACCTCAAAATCAAAAGTTTTAATTTAAAAATTCACTGATGGCCGAAACCGGTTTGTCTCAGTGGATAGAGCATCGGCCTGCGGACTGAAAGGTCCCAGGTTCAGTTCCGGTTAATGGCATGTACCTTGGTTGCGGGCACATCTCCAGTGGGGGGCGTGCAGGAAGCAGCTGATCGATGTCTCTCTCTCTCATAGATGTTTCTAACTTTCTATCCCTCTCCTTTCCTCCCTGTAAGAAATCAATAACATATATTTTTTAAAAAATAATAAATAAATAAAAATTCATGTATTTCCATTAACTTGTGAAATAAAAGGGTAAATAAATAATGCGTAGTTAGAAAGAGAACTTGACAAAAATGAACTTAACAACAATCAGCTTATACTCTACATTCTATTTGGATAAAAAAGAAGTAAATTAACTTTTAGACTATCATAAAATAAATGGAAGTGAAACAAAAAAGAGAAGAAATATATTTAGATATTTTTAACTTGGGAGATTAGTTCCTGAAAGAGTTTTGTAAGTTTGAAAAATACAAAACTTTCAGAAACATGCATTTTAATTATTTTACTGGGGATTTTTCTTGTTCTTTAATCGGGGGCATATATATTTGTCTTCCCACTGCCTTTTTGTGTTTGATCTCCTATGACTCCCAAGATTGTTATGGGGGCTTTCTGATGTAGTTGCCCTGTGAGTCTTACTGGCACGATCTTCTAAATCACCTAAGCTAGGTGCTCCAGAAATGATTCTTGTGTGAGTTATGTGCCCTCTACTGTTGAGTCTTGAACACTGTTAGCTCGTTTGCAGGTAGAGATAAACCTCTAGGTGGCTGAGTATAAGGATAGACCTCATTCACCGTGTATGAGTCGCTGTTCAGGGTCTGGTCCCTGAAAGAGTTGTTTCTGGCAGGGTCTGGTATATGTCTGCTGGAGATCCCTCTGGCTGTGCCATTTGTGTGGCTAGTTGGGTCGAACTGTGATGTGGTTTGAAGCCCAAAGCCCACCACTGTTTGTGATGGTTTGCAGCCAGAGCTCCTATGCAGGTCAATGTCAGACACTGTGTGTAACCAGCCTTGGGCTACCCATCTGGAGCCACCATGCTATCACTGTGACTGTCCACTGGACCTGGTTGTCTGGGGGAGTGGGCTAACCTGTGTACCAGAATCTGTTCCTGCAGCCCTGAGCTTGAGGCACATCAATAAAAGTCCAAGGCTCCCTGAGGTTGGTGTCTATCTGTTGGCTACTCCACACAACCTTGAGGTTGCCTGGACTTCCTCCAGAGTCTTGTGAAGGAAGGCTGTAGTGTGGGACCAAGCTGGCATGCCCACTGACCCTTCCTTGGGGCTCAAGCTTGGTAGTGCGGACAATGGTATTGGGAGGACAAGGCTACTGGGATTCTTACTTGTGGGCAGTGTGGTCAGGCACTCATGGGAAGAATGTGGCCCCATACTCCATAACCACACTATTCAGTCAATGCCAAGGTCTGCAACTCTAGCTAGCCTAGGAGGAGCATACCATAGGTTCTCTTTGGGTGCAACCAGTTGTCCCCACTTCAGCAGCAAGCTCTGCAGACAGGGCCACCAGGACTTGGGCAAACAGATTTTATTTATTTATTTATTTATTTATTTATTTATTTTAGAGAAGAAGGGAGAGGAATAGAGAGCTAGAAACATCGATCAGCTGCCTCCTGCACGCCCCCCACTGGAGATGTGCCTGCAACCAAGATACATGCCCTTGACCGGAACTGAACCTGGGACCTTTCAGTCCGCAGGCCAACGCTCTATCCACTGAGCCAAACCAGTTTTGGCCATCAGTGAATTTTTAAATTAAAACTTTTGATTTTGAGGTAACTGTAGATTCTCATAAAATGTGTAAGGCTTGTAGATGGTTTTTCTAAAAACTCAGCATAATACTTTTAAGATTCATACATGTTGTTCTTATAAATTGTTAGCTCCTTTTATTGCTTAGTAGTATTTCATGGTATAGATGTATCACAATTTGTTTATTCATTTATCCATAGGAGGACATCAGAGTAATGCCCAGTTTTTTTTGTTTGTTTTTTTAAAAATATATTTTATTGATTTTTTTATAGAGAGGAAGGGAGAGGGATAGAGAGCTAGAAACATCGATGAGAGAGAAACATCGATCAGCCGCCTCCTGCACGCCCCCTACTGGGGATGTGCCCGCAACCAGGATACATGCCCTTGACCAGAATCGAACCTCGGACCCTTCAGTCCACAGGCCGACGCTCTCTCCACTGAGCCAAACCGGTTTCGGCAGTAATGCCGAGTTTTGAGCTATTATAAATAATACCTCTATCTACTGAGTCTGCCTATAGTTTATGGCAAGGGTAAACAGATTTTTAAAAAGCCTTCCTTCGGTGGTGGCACTAGACAGATTATAGGAGGGAGGCAAGCTACACTCTTCACATTAGCTCTATAGCCATGCCTGCTCAATCCCTTGACTGGAGCCTCTGAAAGAGTTGCATTCTGAATATCTCAGCTCTGAGAAGAGTCCTCTTCCCCCTGTGGACCTGAGCCCAGCAGGATGGGGCCAGCTGGACATATAATACATCAAGGCACTGTTCCATTAGGGGTGGTTCTGGCTTGAGGGAAGGGAACAAGTTGCAGGCCTCCCCCTAGCTTCACAGTTGTGCTGTCACAATCCCCGAGGGAGCACATCAGCAAGATGGCACCAGAGGGACTGAGAAGAACAAGTTAAGGTAGCCCTCTGCTAGGGGTGGCACCAGCCCTCAAGAAGGGAGTGAACTGCATGCCTCTCCCTACAGACTCATAGGAGGCTCTGAGAGTGTGGCATTGAAGGTCCCAGTTCTGAGCTGTGAACCCTTCCCTGAGATGAACCGAGCTCAGCAGCACTGGGCCAGTGGGATTTTGGGATGCAGGTCAAAGTAGTCCTCTGTTGGGAATGACACAGGCCCCTGGAGGGGAGCAAGCTGCACATATCCCCTTAGTTCCACAGAGACCCTGACAAGGGAATCTTCCACTGAGGGTGGCACTTGCCTAACCCATGGGAGTGGGAAAGATTGGCCCCCATTCCAAAGCCATACAGTTCAATGACCATGAGAGTCTGCCTATAGTTTATGCAGAAAAAGAATGCGCCTCAGGTCCCTGTTGACTCAGTCAACAGTCCCCACATGTTCTTCACTCTACTCCAGATGGTGAACACTCAAATGTCATAATCCACATTGAAATGTCACATGTATGGGAGGCAGGGTTTAGGATAGAATGGGGTAAAGGGAGTTATGGGGGATATCTATAATAATGTCAACAATAAAAACAAAATATAATTTTTTAAAAAATGTCACATGTAACCTTTCAAATAGATATGTCTTTGGGTATTGCTGTGCAGGCATGGTTGGTAGACTCCATGTATGAAAAGCAAAGGTATGTTTCCATAGTTCTTAATTGTTTCAACCATTTGCAAAATCATTATTCACTCCCTGTCATTCTTTCTGCTTCTTCCCCATTTATTCCTTAGGGGAGTCTCTCCTACATGGCCTTTTGGGCATCTGCTCTCAATTTGGGTTTCATATCAGGATGTCACCACCAGTGTCCTTCTGTCTTCCTAGGGCACATAGTAATGAAAAAGCAAGTCCACTGATAACTTGAATGTGAGAATTGGTTGAGAAAAAGGCTGATCAGGGCCTCCTGAATTCTGATTCTTAGTCTGTTTTCACAATAAGAAGATTGACTCAGTTGGACATCATTTTATCCCTCAGCAATTTGCTCTTGACATGTAGATTGTCCAAACTGGCAAACATATCCCAGATTAACATACTGATTTATTCTGTTTCTAGGTTGTCTCAATTACATTTAAAATTTGATACTTCAGTACATTTTCAGTAACTACTCCTACGTATCTAACTAATTATTGTCTTTTCTTGCACACAATGCTATTTTATGTACCACACATTTTTTAATTGCCTTGAAATAGACAAAACATATTGACAATGCCTCCCACCTATCACTAAGTTATATATTTTAAAATTTGTCCAGCAGCATTGCTACCACTTTACAATATATATTTCCCCTTGCACAATAATCTTACATTTGTAGGTTCATGTCAACTATTAATATAAGCACAGCACAGTTAAAATGGGATGAGATAAATTTATGTTTGATGATCAGTTGCTAAATATGCCTCCACATGAACAGGTGGAGTCTGCTCTATAGTTTCTATAATCCATCTATAATGAGCATTCTAAAACAATTTCTTAACCATTGGAAAATCAATTGTCTATTCCTGTAAAGTTGCATTCCTCTATGTCCCAAAATAAATCTACTGGGAGACCATACCCATATCATATGGTGCCATCACTCAAATAGAGCTCTAATGGAATGGTCAGACACAATACATGTTCAGGAAAGGGGAATAGAAAACCACATTACAAAGCTAAGATTGATACAGTAATATGGATTCAAAATGAGAGGAATTTTTTCATTTCACTTCATCTGAATAGTGGAAGTCTTGGCTAAAAGACTCCTTATCATCTCAGGTTAATAATCCTGGCTCATAGTGAATTATAATACAACATATAACTTGAGAAATATATAACACCATCTTACAGCTTTGCACCAAAATTATCTTATTTAACTGTCACAGTTGATAATATTTGTATGTACCAGAGAACTAACATTTTCATGACTCTCTAATGTTCCTCAATTAGTATATTTATTTTTATCTAATGAATTAAAATATCAGTGTCTTTTACTATGGTAAAGGATTAAATAACAACCCAGTTTCCCACCCAGGAGAATGGATATTTAAGTACCCTTGTTCATTCCCTATAATTGCTACTAGCAATAGTTTTGCAAAAACACACCCCTCTTAGAATTCTTTCAACTATCACCCACAGAATAAGAAAAAAATCAACAATACCATAACTTGTGATTTTTAGGGACATTTTATATTTTTTATTAAATTTTTATTTTTTTACTT
>JAAGEH010000137.1:125091-141001 GCA_011751065.1 Lasiurus cinereus | reverse complement strand
TTTTAGGGACATTTTATATTTTTTATTAAATTTTTATTTTTTTACTTGCCATTTTTATCTATCCTATATAATAAAGAGCTGATATGCAAATGGCCATCACATCTTCATGGCATCACAACTATGACCTAGGAGAGGGACAATCCACATGCCCTATGGTCCCAGGTGCCATTGGCTGGGGCTGCAGCTGCAGCCCATGAGGGACAAGTGACCTACCCCATTGTCCTGGGCATCTGTACCTGTGGCCCAGATGAAGCCACCCACCCATGGTCCCCTGGTGCTGTGTCCAGCCTGGATGAAGCTGGCCTGGGTCCTGGGTGCCTGTGGCCAGCCAGAGGGAGGGAAATTCAGGTCCCACGTGCCTGCAACTGGCCAGAGGAGGGAATCCTAGGTCCTGAGTGTGGGGCAAGGCAGGTGTGGTTAGGGGCAATCAAGCCAGCAGGGGAGCAGTTAGGGGTGATCAGGTTGGTAAGGGAGCAGTTAGGGGTGATCAGGCAGGAAGGCAGAGGGGTTAGAGGTAATCAGGCAGGTAAGCAGGCAAGCGGTTAGGAGGCAGCAGTCCCAGATTGCGAGAGGCAGTCAGACATCCCTCAAGGGGTCCTGAATTGGAAAGGATGCAGGCCTGGCTGAGGGACCCCCTCCCATGTACAAATTTCATGCACCAGGCTTATAGTCCTATCTAATAAAAGGATAATATGCAAATTAACCACCACTCTGTCACAAAGATGACAGTACCCATAGCCACAAGATGGCAGTGCCCAGTCCCCTCAAGCCTGATGGAGTCCCTGGCCCTGTCAGCCCTGCTGCTGGAGTCCCTGGTCATATCAGCCCCACCAGGGGCAGGGGATAGCAGGTGAGCAGCCCAGCTGGATCTGCTGCTTTCAACCCCTCCATGAGGCTAGATTCTGCATCCAGAGGGCACAAGCAAGTGGGCAGGGACTTGACTCTGGGTCTTCTGGCGCAGGGGGACTTAATGCTGTGTCCCTGTCGGCACCAGCCCAGACTCTGACATCAGGGAGGAGAAAATCCCACCCCCACAGAATCAGCCAGAATCAGCTGTTGGTCAGACAGCTCTCAGTGGCATGACAACCAGGACTCTCATTCACCTGCATCTCAAACCCTGACAAAAGGGAGGTGAGACTATATCTAAAGAGAAATTATTGATACAATGTAGCTCTGCAGCTGAAAGAAGCCAGCATTATCAACAAAAAATGTCTGAAGACCAATGTGCATCTGATCTTGAAAGCAGGCGGCAGCATCGACAGAATATGTCTAAAGAAGTCACCAACAAGTACTACCAATACTGGTAGGAACTGCCTTCTCAGTGAAAATGGAGTACATGAGGATGCAATTCTCCAACATAATAGTGGTGGAATGACTGTTAGATGTCAGTTTGCCTATCACTAAATTTCTCTGATGAAAAACCATCTGATGGGAAATTTACTCAATGCTGTAGCAAAGGTAAAGTCTGTCCAAATGATATACATTTTACAGAATACCCGGCATATTTTATTTTATTTTATTTTAATATATTTTATTGATTTCTTACAGAGAGGAAGGGAGAGGAATAGAGAGTCAGAAACATCGATGAGAGAGAGACATCGATCAGCCGCCTCCTGTACGCCCCCTACTGGGGATGTGCCCGCAACCAAGGTACATGCCCTTGACTGGAATCAAACCTGGGACCCCTCAGTCCGCAGGCAGACACTCCCACTGAGCCAAACCGGTTTCGGCGATACCCGGCATACTTTAAAAGATTAGTTAACAAATGAAGATTCTGAGAGTAAAAATTTCATAGAAAATATTCGTTCCATAAATAGTTCTTTTACTTTTGCTTCCATGGGTGCAAATATTGCATCACCATCAGGATATGGGCTATACTGTTTTAGAATACAAGGACAAGTTTATCACCATACTGGAACTTTACATCCTTCAGATGCTGTTTCTCAAAGTTTGCTTAACTCTATATTTTGGATATAGCCGAAGCTACAAGTAAAAGATTAGCAATGCCAAAAAAACCAATGCTGCTCAGAAAGACTCATGATCAACATCAACAACCTCATGCATGAAATAAATAAATTAACAAAATTGTACAAGATGCTACATGAGGTAGAAAAGGAAGTCTAATATGAAGCAGCAGCAAAAGGTATTGCTCCCACAGAAGTAATAATGGCACTAAATATGATCGTAACAGTAACCAAGATAGATATAATTCTCCCCATGTAACTGAGGTTGCTGTCATATTCAGAAATGAAGATGGAGAACTTCCTTTTAAAAGGGACTTAGTCATTCATTGTAAACCAGATCCCAATAATCCAAAAACCACTAAAATGAAACAAATCAGTATCCTGTTTCCTACATTAGATGCAATGACATATCCTATTTTTTTTCCACATGGTGAAAAAGGCTGGGGAACAGATATTGCATTAAGACTCAGAGACAACAGTGTAAACAACAATATACTGGACGAAATGTAAGGACACAAGTCACACAAATGCAGTATTATGGATTTCCTCTCTCTGTGAGGGACACGTTCAATCCTATTTTAAATGCAGGAAAGTTAACTCAACAGTTTATTGTGGATTTATATTAAAAATTGGAGACCAACTGGATAAATTTCATTAAAGCAACCCAATCTAAGTTGAGAGTTGAAAAATAGAGTGGTTTGATGGATTATCTCACATCTAGATCTGAAAATGACAATGTGCTTATTGGCAAAATGATAATACTTCCATCACCTTTTGAGGGTAGTCCCAGAAATATGCAGCAGCAATATCAGGATGCTACAGCAATTGTAACGAAGTACAGCAAAGCCTGGTTTATTCATAACCATGACATGGAAATGGGCAGATATTACAAACAATTTATAACGCTGGCAAAAAGTTGAAAACAGGACTAGATCCAAGATGGCGGCATAGGTAAACACCTACACTGCTGCCTCGCACAACAATTTCAAAACTACAACTAAAAGACAGAACGGACATCATCCAGAACCACAGGAAAGCTGGCTGAGTGGAAGTTCTACAACTAGAAGGAAAGAGAGGGGCTTGCAGAGACCCAGAGGAGCTGCAAAAAGCTGAGGTACGGAGACGCGCGCGCTGAGAGAGCGGGTGCCGGAGTACCGGGCTGGCTTTCTCTGGTGGGAGGGAAACGGAGACTCCCAACGGCATTGAACCCCTTATCCTACGACACTAAACCCCAGATCCAGCGAAACTCATACGGGGGGAGTTTGGACTGTGAAAAGGGAGAAGCAAGGGAATTTAGGGGAGTCGCAGAAGATCAGGTCCAGTCTCGCACGCGCACGGTGCTGCGTGGAGGACAGACTGCTGATTGTGCCACTGGCTTTCGCGACTGGGCAGGAGACAGACCCTCCGAACTGTGCCACTTCTGACTCCACTGGGCCCCTGTTTCGGGCAAAACCCTGGGGACCTAGACTCGTGTGGTCCTGGTGCGCAGGGGAGCTGGAAAGGCAGCGGTTAGAGGCACCGCAGGGGCGTACACAAGGACCGCTCCAGCTATTACCCAGTCCCGTGAGACTCAGGGGCCGTGGAGGGCGGGGCCGACTGGAAGGCAAGGCAGTCCCTTAAGCCCTGAGACTCCAACCCTCCTAAGCTCAACAGAGGCTTCTGCGGCTTTGCGTCTGCTATCATAAGGCTGAATCCAACACAGAAGTTTCCCCGGCATAGGGAAAATGCCGAGACAACGGAGGGGATCACAAACAAAAGAAATGGAGGAAAAAAAAAGACTGGATATAGAGTTCAAAACCACGCTTATAAGGTTTTTCAAGAATATGCTAGAAAAGATGGATAAATTTAGTGAGACCCAAGAGGAGATGAAAAAGGACCAAATAGAAATTAAACATACACTGACTGAAATAAAAACTATTATACAGAGTCCTAACAGCAGACTACAGAAAGGCAAGAATCAAGTAAAAAATTTGAAATATAAAGAAGCAGACAACATTCAACTGGAAAAGCAAGAAGAGAAAAGAATCCAAAAATGTGAAGATAATGTAAGGAGACTCTGGGACAGCTTTAAGCGTACCAACATCAGAATTGTGGGGGTGCCAGAAGAAGAGAGAGAGCAAGATACTGAAAACCTATTTAAAGAAATAATGACTGAAAACTTCCCACATCTGGTAAAAGAAATAGACTTACAAGTCCAGGAAGCACACAGAACCCCATATAAAAGGAATCCAAAGAGGACCACACCGAGACACATCATAATTAAAATACCAAGAACAAAAGAGAAAGAGAGAATATTAAAAGCAGCAAGAGAAAAACAGTTTATTACCTACAAGGGAGCACCCATACGACTGTCAGCTGATTTCTCAACAGAAACGATGCAGGCCAGACGGGAGTGGCAAGAAATATTCAACGTGATGAATAGCAAGAACCTACAACCAAGAATAATCTATCCAGCAAAGCTAACATTCAGAATTGAAGGGCAGATAAAGAGCTTCACAGATAAGAAAAAGCTAAAGGAGTTCATCAACTCCAAACCAGAATTATATGAAATGCTGAAAGGTACTCTTTTAGAAGAGAAAGAAGAAAAAGGTAAATGACAAAAAATTATAACAACAAATACATATCTATCTCAAGTGAATCTAAAAATTAAGTGAATTAAAAATTTGATCAACAGAATAAACTGGTGAATATAATAGAATCAGGAGCACAGAAAGGGAGTGGACTGATAATTCTCAGTGGGGAAGGGGTGAGGGGTATACAGGGAGAGACTGGACAAAAATCATACACCTATGGATGAGATCAATGGGAGGGAGCTAAGGGCAGAGGGAGGGGTGGGAGCTTGGTGGAGGGATGCTATGGAGGGGAAAAAAGAGAAACAAATGTAATAATCTGAATAATAAAGATTTAATTTTAAAAAAAAGTTGAAAACAGATCCGACTTGGTGGCCAGAGTTTTTAATATTAAGCTGAATGCTCTGTTAAATGATATATGTACACCGAGTGGCCAGATTATGATGATCTCTGAACGCATAATAATCTGGCCACTGAATAATATATATATATATTAGAGGCCCAGTGCATGAATTCGTGCATGTGTGGGGTCTGGCTAGCCTGGCCAGGGAGAGGGGATATGGGGGTTGACTGGCCTGCCTGCTGATTGAACTCCTGGTTGAGGGGACAATTGGCATATTAGCCTTTTATTATATAGGATATACACTGAGTGGCAACAGCAATTTTGCAGAGTGTCCTCTCATACTCTGGGACCCCTCGTGGGATGTCGGACTGCTGGTTTCAGCCTGATCCCTGCAGGCCAGGCCAAGGGACCCCACTCACTCCGCAGATGCCTTTCAAGCCCTGGCACTGCTCCAGGTGCTGTTGGAAGGGGAAGGGACATGGGAGGTTGGCTCCAGGGCTTATCAGGCCCATCTAGCTCAGTCCCATCCCACCAGCCACCTTCTAATTAATTTACTTTCAATGTGCATGAATCTGTGCATCAAGCTTCTAGTATTGTACACTGAGTGGCCAGATTATTATGATCTCTGAAAGTATAATAATCTGGCCACTCAATGTATATCCTATATAATAAAAGGCTAATATACAAATTGTCCCCTCGACCATGAGTTCAACCAGCAGGCAGGCCGACCAACTGTCCATGTCCCCTCCCCCTCGCCAGGCTGACCAGACCCCACCCATGCACAAATTCATGCACTGCGCTTCTAATATCTATCCTATCTAATAAAGAGGGAATATGCTAATTGACCATCACTCCATCACAAAGATGGCTGAACCCACAGCCAGGGCCTGGTTCCCATAAGGAGCCTTAACAAGCAATCAGCAGGGACCTGAAGCTCTGCCCTCCCCCACCCCTGTGGGGCTTGACAGGGGACCACAAGGTGCACCCCCCACCCTGGCATCAGGCTAGGGGACCTCAGGCCATACCCCTCCACCCCAGTGCCAGTCCAGGGGGCCTGAGGCCATGCCCCCACCCAGCGGGGCTTGATGGGGGACTTCAGGCTGTAGCCCCCACCCAGCAGGACTAGACAGGGGACCTCAGGCTGTGCCTTCCACCAGCAGGGCTTGACAGGAGACCTCAAGGTGTGCTTCCTGTCCTGATGCTGGGCTAGGGAGCCTCAGGCTGCTCCCCCCACCCAAGCACCAGGGCAGGGGACCTCAGGCCGCACCCCCCACTTGGTGGGGGCTTGATAGGGGACTTTAGGCCACACACCCCCACCCCAGCACCAGGCCACAGGACCTGAGGCTGTGCCCCACCCCCTGCCTGGCTCGACTTGACAGGGGACTTCAGGCCATGCCCCCCACCTGGCGGGGCTTGATGGAATACCTCAAGGCATGCCCCAACCCCGATCTGGGCTGGAGGAGCTCAGGCCACCCCCCTCCTGTCCTGGCGCCAGACCAGGGAACCTGAAGCTATGCTTCCTGCCCAGCAGGACTTGACAAGAGTGGGACTGGCTGGGTCTGGATCTAGCCCAATGGGAGGGGGGAGAGGGGTTTGGGTTTCATGTGATTTTGAGGTGCATGTGGGCGGACAGAGATTTGACTCTGGGTCCCACAGTGAGCCCCAGACTCTGACAAGAGGAAGATTTTCATATAAAATTTACTAATTTTCTTTCATCTGTGAAACTTCTATTATGGAGAAAAGGCAAATAGCAATAATAAATTATTTCCTCTAATTAATCCCCTTTTAATGTGCATGAATTTTATACACTGGGACACTAGTGTGTGTGTGTGTGTGTGTGTGTGTGTGTGTGTGTGTTCATATTCACTGGCCAGATTATTATGAGTTCAGAGATCATAAAAATCTGGCCACTCAGTGTATTTGCCAATGCTATTTCAGATAAGGCTTTAATCTCCAAAATTTATAGGAAACTCATATAACTTAACAAAAGAAAGATAAACAATCCAATCAAAAAATGGGCAAAGAGCCTAAATACACACTTTTTGAAAGAGGACATACAGAAGGCTGAGAGACATATAAACTTGTCCATTTTGAGAATACCAAGAGATATTCAATTGGAGAAGTGAGGTTGGCTGTTGAATTGTGGATTTAGAAATCACAGTCCAAGTCCAGATGAGAGACACAGATATGGAAGCAGGTGGCATATAAAATGGTGTTTCCGACCTCGTTTCCTGAGTCTGGTCACGTCCCACTGCAGACACTTTACAGAGGAAGTACGGAGGAAAAACAGGCAGCTGACAGGGGACGTTGCTATGCAACAGATGAGGACAGCCATCCAGCCAGGCAGAACTGATGCTGGCTGGCCCTTGGGGACCAAAATGCCGTGCTCCTTCCTGGCATTCGCTTCCTTTCGTATGCAGACTCCTGAAAGGAGCCGATGCCACACAAATGGGAAATGGACAGAGATCTGCCTTGGATTTTCAGGAAGTACCCGTTCCGTTTGGGTCAGTTCACATGTCTGTATCATTTCCTGCCTTTGCTAGTCTCTCCGGGCATTCTGGAAGGACAGCAGCATGTGCCCTTGTCCCTGATGAGAACCCCAGCAAAGCGCTCCTTGCACTTCCCAGTTTGCATATAGGGACGCCAGATTCAAACAGAGTGACCCGAGGGGGCTCACCCTGCTAGTGACAGGCTGGCTGGCACTTGATCCCAGGAACTGAGGCTCAGCCTGGAAGGAACCAGGACAAACATTTACTCTGAACCGGGGCTGGCCATGGCTCAGACACACAAGTGCCTGATTGTCCTGGCCGCTCCAGTGGGTACCGGGAAGGTCTCGGGGGCAGCGTGTGGGTGCCACTCGGGAAAAGGCCTGGCCGTGGGAGTGGGGTGGGGACCCCGGCCAGCCATTCCCACACCGGGCTGGGTCCACCTAGAGTGGGCAGGGGTGGGGCTGAGCCTTCTGCCTGTGTCCTCCCGGGTGCAGAGCAGGAGCTTGGTCTCAGAGAAGGCGAACCTCGCTTGGTTGGGACAGAGGCTGGCAGGGCAGGGCAGGGCAGGCAGGTGGGTGGCGGAGCTATGGCAGACCCTGAAGAGCGGGAGGATGCCTGGGTCCCCAGGCCAGCACTAGGGCCATGTGGGGCCCAAGCCCTGCCTTTCTGTGTCCCGGCTCTGCAGCCTGGTGGAATGGGTGCCTGCAGTGTGTCTGCGCCTCCCTCGACTTGCTGATCTGTAAAATGGGGATGCTGACTTCCGCCTTCCAGGGCAGCCTTGAGAGGAGTGCAAGCCCGGCACGGATTCTTCAACCCACTTTATTAATATCCACAAAATGAGTCTAACACTGAAGCTATACAAAGGGCAAGGGAGAAAGATAGAGACAATTCATGTGTGAAAGGCTTATGTGGAGTCAGTTGGTAGTCATTGAGTATCTGCCATCTCCATTAGTGTATTTCAGCTAGATTCTATTTCCTTAACCCTAAATCTGTGGAGATGCTCAGGAGGTGTTTGGTGTAGCATTTGTTCCATGATAGAGACCTATAACAGAGAGGCAAATGGCTTTTTGGACTGGTCACCCTTAAGACCCCTATTAGTAACCATGATTCAAGTTGTGAGCACTTGTAAAGATCCAGCCAGGGGAGGCTGGCCCAATGACAATCAAACTCACAGGAGACTAATGTATAAAACAAAAGCCAACACATTAACAAACTCATTTTGACTGTCTGGTGTTAGCTTGGAATCTTCAACACTAGAATGAGGGAACTTGGTTGTTCATCTCTTTAGCTAGAATTCTTTAAAAAAAAAAAATATATATATATATATATATATATTAGTATTTTATATATATATATATATTATTGATTTTTTACAAAGAGGAAGGGAGAGGGATAAAAGGTTAGAAACATCGATGAGAGACATCCATCAGCTGCCTCCTGCACGCCCCCTACTGGGGATGTGTCCACAACCAAGATACATACCCTCGACTGGAATCGAACCCAAGACCCCTCAGTCCCTAGGCCGACGCTCTATCCACTGACCCAAACCGGTTTCAGCTGTAGCTAGAATTCTTGAGATAGAATTCTATATGTATAAGGAATTTCTGGTCACAAGTTCCACAGTTCCTGTCAGCAGATGGGTCATTCTGTTATAGACTGCTTCACAAAGAGGGACACATCTTTTCTGCTGTTTGAATGACCCCTCCATAGATTCCATGCAGACCACCTCTCTTCTATACATTTGTCCTTCACACAAAAAATAATGTCATTAGTTAGATATTAATATTAATGTTGACCTGCCTGTTCCACATGATATTCTGGCTAGTTTGGTGGGAGAAGTGTCCTCAGGCTTCTCACATCTACAGATCCTCGCTGGAGTCGACCTTAAGGCTGTCTTGTCTTATTCCTTAAATGGTAATTTTTCTCACCATTCCCCAAGGCTATAAAATAGTGGGTGCTGGAATGGGGTGGAGGGGACCAATGAGGGGAAAAGAGGGACATCTGTAATGCTTTCAAAAACAAAGATAAATTAAAAATAAAAGTATAAAATCAGCCCTAACCAGTTTGGCTCAGTGGATAGAGCATCATCCCATGGACCAAAGGGTCTCGGATTCGATTCTAGTCAAGAGCACGTACCTTGGTTGCAGGATCCCCCTCGGCCCAGGCTCTGGTCAGGGTTAGTGCAGTAGGCAACCAATCCATGTGTTTCTCTCACATCATTGTTTCTCTCTGTCTTTCCCTCTCTCTTCCACTCTCTAAAAATAAATTGAAAAATATCCTGGAGTGAGGATTTTCTAAAAATGTATACAAGTATTCAACTGTGGGTTCACATTGTACATAATGTATTTTTAAAATCCCATATTAGACCATTGATTTCCAATTTTCACTATTGCACATGAAAAATAAGTAAGTTTGCTCCTAAACATTAAACTAAATCCATGATTATTTTCTTGCAGTTAGTTTAAAAAGTTGAAGCACTGAGGGGGATATATAAACATATATATATAAACATATATATATATATTTCTAAGGCTTTCATGAATATATTTCTCTTCAGAATGATTATGACAATTTGTAATGCTATAGCTATGTGTAATTTTAGTTTTACTGCATTATCTCCAGCACTGGTCACTATTATCTTTAAAAATTTGCCAATCCCATATCTGAAAAGTAAGTGCTTTATGATTCTTTTAAAATATATGTTTACTCTTTTCTGATTATGGAAGCAATTTGTCATCTGTTTAAATTAGAAAGTAGAGCGAGAAATGTAATTTCACAGCAATATAACCACTGTTATAATTTTAAAATATTTTACACTTATTTGTTATGTATTTTTGAATTCTTTTTCTCCATATCCAACATCCAAACAATCTGTCAGGAAAATAGTTTAGTTCTATCTTCAAAATAATATTTGTCATTTGACCACTTCTAACAAGTTTTGTAGTTAACATCCTGGCCAAAACCATCAACACTGCGTATGTACACCATTACAACAGTATCCTTGCTGATCTTCTGTTTCCATCATGACCCATATGGTCTATTTTCCATGCAGCATTCAGAGGTATCCTGTTAAAACTTCATGTTCCTCCTTTGCTCACAACCCTTTCATATGCCTTATAAAACTTAGAGTAAAATTAAGTCCTTAGATTTTATCTATGAGGTACAAAATGATTCCTTTATCCTCTTTCTGATCTCACTGCCTCACCCCCTCATTCTTTCCACTCATACCACATGGGCTTCCTTCTGGATCCTTAAATATACCAGGCTTGCTTGCTCAGCTGTTTGCATTGCCAAGGATACACTTCCACAAGATAGCTGCATGTCTAATTCCTTCACAGTGAAGAATTTTCTCAAATAAGTACTGCCAGATCCCCGTTTACTATCCTGATCTTCTCTTACTATGCTCTATTTTTCTTTTCCCCAGAACTCTGATTTTGTAATATATTATATACTTTAATTATTTTCATTTTTTATTTATGGTCTGTTTCTTCCATTAGAAATTAAGATCCACAAGGGCAGAAATGTGTGTGTGTGTGTGTGTGTGTGTGTGTGTGTGTGTGTGTTTTATGTTTCCAAAGTTTATGAGCCTGACACAAAGAAGACACTCAATAAATATTTGCTGAATCTATTTATCTTTCTATCAATTTATCTTAAGAAATACTTAATATAAGGCATAGGCTTGAGTGGGCATAAGATAAGGGAAGTTTATTTTTTTAAAGTAAGTATAGAGTTTTGATGAGATATTATAAAAAGAAAATTAGAAGCCAAGGAGATGGTGGAAAGCTAAGTGCTTGGTGTAACTCCTTCCATTCAACTCCAAGATCTTTAATAAATTTCATAAAATTGCATGCACTGTTTGGTCTGAGGGAATGTTTTGTCAGTTGAGGTTGGGATATGTGAAAGGCAGAGTTGTAAGTTCAAGACATAAAAGAAAACAGGCCGTTTTTTCACTGTTGTCCACAAGATAGACTAGGAAGCCCCAGGTTAACAACAATATATGGGCTAGAATAATTTTGTGAGAACTCTAGAGACAATTTGAGAAACTATAGAACCCAGGCCAACATAAAGTCAAGAAGTTGGGTAGGAAATTTCCTGGCATTTAGTCTGTGCTTTCCCCCATATGGGAAATAGTGAGGCACAATCAGGAGGAAACCTTGCATACTGGGCTTCTCTCTTGGGATAGACATGAAACTGGATTATGTATCAAATGTTATGGATGATCTGGCAACTGACTGAGGGATGGTTTTCCCTCTTGCCTTACTCAGAACATTGACAGGATTGGTGGTATAGATTGTAAGCCACAGAAAACAAGATGACTATGGCACATTAGAGCTATAGTTCCACAGGGAGAAGCAGAGGAAGTAAGACATTATCAGCTTTTCCCAGCCAGTGTAGCTCAGTGGTTGGGCATCGACCTATGAACCAGAAGGTTACAGTTCGGTTCCCAGTCAGGGGACATGCCCAGATTGTAGGCTCAATTCCCCACTGTGGGGCGTGCAGAAGGCAGCCCATCAATGATTCACTCTCATCATTGATGTTTCTATCTCTCCCTCTCTCTTTTTCTCTGAAATCAATAAAAAAAATAATTGCTTAAAAAAAAGATTATCAGCTCCTGGGAAGAAGCAGAGACAACTTGCTTAGGGAATTTGAGGCAATTACACACACACACACACACACACACACACACACACACACACACACAATCCAGAGAAGACACATCCCAGGAAAAGGCTTGAGAGCTCCTTGAAACTGTAGCTTGTATAATTGCACAAAGCCAATCCATAAAGGCAAGGAAGGAGGGGTGGTTCTTTGTTCTAATGCCCAAATCCCAAGAACATAATGCCTGCAAAGAAACAGAAACATAGTGTAATCAAAACAACCAAATAAAAATGCAAGAAACCAATTTGGAAACAGCCTAGGTGCCCGTCAGCAGATGAGTGGATCAGAAAACTATGGTACATCTACACAATGGAATTCTATGCTGCCATTAAAAAGAAGGAATTCTTACCATTTGCAGCAAACTGGATGGAACTAGAGAGCATTATGCTAAGTGAAATAAGCCAGTCAATGAAGGAGAAACACCACATTATCACTCATTTGTGGATAATAAAGAACATTATAAACTGATGAACAAAAAGATAGATACAGAGGCAGTAAAGCATCAAACAGACTGTCAAATTACAGCAGGAAGGTTAAGGAGAAGTGGGGTAGATAAGAGATCAACCAAAGGACTTGTACGCATGCATATAAGCATAACCAATGAATACAAGACACTGGGGGATATGCCTGGGAGGGGAGGACAATAGGAATATATATATATATATATATATCACATTAATGGAAAAAAAGAAACAGATATGCGCTATCTCACAAAGAGTTTTTAAAACTATCTTAAAGTTACACAATGAGCTCAAAGGAACACAGAATGGCAATTAAATGAAAGCAGGAAAATGGTGCATGAATACAATGAAAATAACAAAGCAGTAGAAACTATTCTTTTAAGGTTTTTTATTTATCTTTATTGTTGAAAGTATTACAGATGTGCCGTTAGTTACTTAGGTAGTTAGTTAGGTAGTTAGTTAGTTAATTTGTTTTTCCCATTGACCCCCTCCTCCTCAAACCCACTCCTCTCAGATCCACACCACTCTATTGTCTATGTCCATGGGCTATGCATATATGCATATAAGTTCCCTAGTTATTCACTCCCCACAACCCCTCTACTCCTGTCTTCCCTTTGAAATTAATCAGTTTGTTCTATGCTTCTCTGTCTCTGGATCTATTTTGTTCATCAGTTTATGTTGTTCATTATATCCTACAAATGAGTGAGATCATGTGATACTTATCTTTCTCTGACTGGCTAATTTTGCTTAGTATAATACTCTCCAAGTACATTCATGCTGTTGCAAATGATAAAAATCCATTCTTTTTTACTGCAGCATAGTATTCCATTGTGTAGATGTACCACAGCTTTTTAATCCACTCATCTACTGATGGGCACCTAGGCTGTTTCCAAATCTCAGCTATTGTAAGTTGTGCTGCTATGAACATAGGGGTGCATATATCCTTCTGATTAGTGTTTTTGGTTTTTTAGAATATAGTTCTAGAAGTGGGGTCACTGGATCAAATGGGAGCTCCACTTTTAGTTTTTTGAGGAAACTCCATACTGTTCTCCACAGTGGCTGCACCAGTCTGCATTCCCACCAGCAGTGCACGAGGGTTCCTTTTTTTCCACAACCTCACCACCACCGGTTGATCTGTTGATGTTAGCCATTCTAACAGGTGTGATAACTCATTGTCATTTTAATTTGCATCTCATGGATGATTAGTGACTTTGAGCATGTTTTCATCTGTCTCTTTATTTTCTGTATGTCCACTTTGAAGAAGTGTCTATTGGTCCCTTGGCTATTTATTAATTGGATTATCTTCCTTTTGTTAGGTTGTATGAATTCCCTATATATTTTGGAAATTATCATGGGCAAATATGTTCTCCCCTGCAGTGAGCTCTCTTTTCATTTTGTTGATGGTTTCTTTTGCTGTGCAGAAGTGTTTTATTTTTATGTAGTCCCATTTATTTATTTTCTCCTTAGTTTCCTTTGCTCCAGGACAGTGGTTGGCAAATTGCGGCTCGTGCGACACAGCTTCCTGACCACTGCTCTAGCAGATGTATCCATAAACACATTGCTATGAGAAATGCCTGAGATTTTGCTACCTATGCTTTCTTCTACTAACACTGAAGATGCACTTTCAAATATATTAAAATAAATATTATTATGTTATTAATTGCAACTTTGTTTGTACTCCCAAAATATTGGCAACTACCTCAGTTAACAGAAATAGGACAAAAGTTGTATTAGTTATCCATTACTATCTAATAAATCATCCAAATAATAATGACTTTAAACTATGAACTTGTATCATCACACTGATTATGTGTGTTAACATTTCTGTGTGGTTTAGCTGGCTAGTTTTGGCTCAGAGTGGTTTATAGAGTTGCAGTCAAAGTGTTAAAATAGGCTACCGTCATTTGGGCTTGATCAAGGCTTTTAATATGGCTCACACACACTGGCAAACCAGAGGGGCAGAAACAAAAACCGGCTCTGGGTGGCTGGCATGCACTGAGGTTGGGTCCAGGATTAGGATCAGAGAAGCATTGTTAAAACCTCAGCACTCCACAGCCCAATAGGATTCTTCAGACATGGGAACCCATCCACCCCCTGTCCCTGTGTCTGATTCTAAATAAAACCCTTACTTGGCAGATCACAAAAGGACTGAATAAAATTTCCAACCTAAGTGGTCTGTAAATGTTGTAGCTAAATCCATGAGGAAGTATAGAACCATGAATGCATGAATCCATACCCACACTCACTTCACATCTCTCCCCTACTCATCACTGCTGGGCTGCCTGGTAGAGGCAGCTGGGTCAACTCAAACAGAATGGCTGTGCTGGAGGCTTCTGGCTACAGCAATGAGGAGCCTGGAACACACAGGAGACCATAGCCCATCACTTCCAATCTATGAGAGTGGTGCCCTAATACTAAGGCAACCAAATTGTAAAGGGGACACACACCCACCTTCTTGCAGAACATGAGCTATTTTCCAGAGCCCCCAAAACACCACATCACAGAGATCCTGGGAGCCTCAACAGTGCAGGTAAGAGGAAATAAAAAGTTGCCCTTCAGCACCAACTATTGGAAAGCAAAAGAAAGACTTCTGCTTATCTATCTGTTAAACAGTGAAGTGTCAAATACTTGAGAAAAGGGGACAGGCAAGAAGAGATTAACCAAATAATTTATATGCATAACCCATGGTCACAGACAATAGTGCAGTAGGCCTGGTGTGGGGGTGCAGGATGGAGGAGGTCAATGGGGGGAAAGTGGATATCAGTAACACTTTCAATAATAAAGATAAATAAAAAAGAAAAAATAGACCTTCACCACACCACTGTCTGTGTCCATGGTAGTGAAGGCTTGGCATATAGGGCAGGAGTGGGTTAGAAGAAATCAATGGGGGAAAATGTGGATATATGTAATATTTCATACTTTCAACAATAAATATTTTCTAAAAAGAAAAAATAAAAGCTGACTTCATTTCCACAAATGATCAGGCAGAGAAATAATCCATTAAACACAATGAACAACCTAGATAACAAAGAAACTTAGAAAGAAAATTAAAAATATCCAGAAAATAAACATAAAGACTTGAAATAATGTGATTAAATGATAGAAAATTTGGTATTACAGTTCTGAAAAAATCAATAAGATACACGCAAACTCAGAAAAGCAATTCAACAGACTCAGAAACAAAAGCAATGAACAAAAGGAATAATTCACTAGAGGTTGAAACTATAAAAAAGAACAAAACAGACATTCTAGAGCTAAAGAACTTAATAAATGAGATGAAGAATGAACTAGTGAGTTTAGGAAATGGAGCAGACCAGATGGAGGAAAGAATTAGTGCCATAAAAGGTAGAAATCTGAAAATGACTCAGGTGGGGAAAAGGAGAGCACTGAGAGGAAGAAGAGAAGAAGAAGAAGAAGAAGAAGA
>JAAGEH010000137.1:27268-58998 GCA_011751065.1 Lasiurus cinereus | reverse complement strand
GAGAAAGGGGCTTGCTTTGTTGATGTTTGCTTTTGCTGGGCAGAACCCTGTTAGGTTTGTGTAGGACCATTTATTTACTTTTGCTTTCCCTGGGTCGGGGATCAAGTTCCCAGAAAACCATCTGGTGCCAATGACCAGAAGCCGATATTTTTGTTTGTTTGTTTTTAAAGTATGTGTTTTGTAATGTTGACAGTATTGACCCTAAGATTAATTCCTGTGCTTTCGCCAATTTGCTTTAGTGTTCCAGTTCTTATATTGAAGTCTTCAATTCATTTTGACTTAATTTTAGTATATGGTATCTGATATCAGTCCAGGTTTATTGTTTTGCATGTGGCTTCATTGGTGTCTCCACACTATTTACTGAAAAGACTTTCCTTTCTCCATGGTATCTTTTTAGCACCCTCGTTGAAAATTACTTGCTGCTATGTGTTTGGGATTATTTCGGGCTCTCATTTCTCTTCCATTGGTCCGTGTGTCTATTGTTCAGCCAATATTATACAGTTACTGGTTTTTAAATGAACTTATTGTGGTGATATTAATAGCGTATCGAGTTTACAGGTACATCGTTCTACATCATCTACACATTGTATTGTGTGTTCACCACCCCAAGTCAAATCTCCTTCATCACCATTTATCCCCCTTTACCCTCTTCTACCTCTTGCCACTCCCCTTTCCTTCTAGCCGTCACCATACTGTTGTCTGTGCCTTGGAGTCTTTATTTCCTTTGTTCAATCCTTTCACCCTTCTCACCCAGCCCCCAACTGCCTCCCCTCTAACAGTGGGCTACATCTTTTCATTTCTTGGCATCTCCTTCAATTTCTTTCAGTAATATGTTGTTATTTTCAGTGTTTCACAATCTACGATTACACATGAACATACACACACACACACTATAACCCATGCAGTCAAGAGATCCCTCCTCACTCTTGGCCTGCCAGGGTCAATACTGGGGTAGCCCCTTTCACAACATCACCCTCCCTACCAGTCTTCAGGTGGTTTCTGCCCTTCCTTGTTATAAGTCTTCGCCTTAGCTGGACCTTACTCGGTAACTCTAGGTGAATGTTCCTCAATTTAATTTTTATTTCCAGTCTGGCCCTAGGAGGAGGTGCAAGAAAGTTCTGCCTATGCCACCACCATCTTCCAATCCCTCTCACTATTCTGTATTAGTTTCAACATACAGTATAGTGGTTAGATAATCTTGTACTCTACCAAGTGATCAAAACCCCTCCCCCAATTTTCAAGGACCCACCTAGCACCATATATATTCATCAGTATATTATTGACTATATTCCCTATGCTATAATTTGCATCTCTGTGACTATTCTTCACCTTTTTAACCCAGCCCCTCAACCCTCCACCCTTTTGTCAATTACGATTCTGTTCTCTGTGTCTATAAACCTGTTTCTATTCTGTTCACTTGCTTTATTTTGTTCGTCAGTTTCCATATATAAGTGAAATTACATGGCATCTGTCTTTCTCTGTCTGACTTATTTCCCTCAGCATGAATACCCTCTAGGTCCACTTTAACTTCCAAATTTTTCTATACTGAGGTTGACTAACTAATATAATGAAAGAATATATTTTATCATCTATAAAACCCAGGGCAATCCAGGGAAAGACTATAATAAAACCATTCAAGAAGCAGAAATACAAGATGCTGAGGAACCCAGGCAGGTCCACAGGAGAAAAGCCAATTTGAAAAGCAAAAACAGTTTTTGTTCCTGGGCAGTAAATTTTAACAGGGGACCTCACCAAGGAAGCATATCCGGTTCAGCCTAGCTCACAAGGATGCAAAAAAGAATCAACATTTTTTTTCTGAGAGGAAAAAAGGCTCCAGCCCATTTTTTCTAGCATGAAGGGGGAGCAGAAACATGGGTCAACACTGCCATCTAAGGGCAAGGGAGACAAAGTGCCACCAATCCTCTAGGACAGTGGTTCTCAACTTTTCTAATGCCGAGACCCTTTAATACAGTTCCTCATGTTGTGGTGACCCCCAACCATAAAAATATTTTGCTACTTCATAACTGTAATTTTGCAACTGTTATGAATCGTATCTGTGTTTTCCAATGGTCTTAGGCGACACCTGTGAAAGTGTTGTTCAACCCACAAAGGGTTCGCGACCCACAGGTTGAGAACCACTGCTCTAGGAAGATCCACCCTTTCTGCTGGTTTTCTGCACAGCACTCTGTCAATATTGACCAAGGAAACCAAGTGATGATGTCGGAGAATGCAAGAGTATCTGCTAAAGTGGAGCTAATGAACAGCTGCTCTGCAGTTTAGCAAGTCCCGCCCTGGGAACCATACAACAGGGGCAGAAGTACTGGCACAGAGTCTAGGGACAGAGGTGAGGTTTGAGGGGGAGGGGTGTCTGCCCTACCATTGGTGGATTCTGAGTCTGCAGGTGGGAGCTGGGTGATGTGCCAGTCTCCCTGCAGATGTTCCCATTAGTTTACCCCCAGGAACCTGGTGGAAACTGCAGGCAAGGTGATCAGACCTAATGTCCTGCTCCTCTTGCACAATTGCCCTCGTCACCCCCCCACTCCAAATGTTCGATCTGTACCAATGCTCTAGTTATCTGTCGTCCACCCACCTCCAGCCTCTAACATGTTGGTCTTCTGGCACATTCACTGTCCTCCCCTCAGACTTCACCCCTAGGATCTCTCCAGGGCAACTTCAGGGCCCAGGACCCTGACATGATCAACCGAAAGCCTCTTTGTCTTCAGGGATTCTCTTTTCCTATTCACCTAAGAATCCCCTGCCCACAGTCACGCTATGGGACTCAGTAAACCTCATGCTCCTCTATGATGGTCTTTTCTAACATTTCACACACTCTTCATCCCCAATATAATACCTGGGTTTTCCAGCTCCCTCCCTTTAATGTCTCTGGTTAGACAACATTCAACTTCTTGGGGGCCTCTAGTCCATTGGTTTGCGGTAGGGGAAGGGAGAATCCAACCCCACAGCCTTCCTGACCTTCCACTAGGCTCCTACTTATCCAATTTACCCAGCTCTTTTGCTCCTTTCTCCATCCTCTCTACTGTTCTGCAGTGTAACAATAAAGAACAAAAGATCTGTACCCTCCAAGCCTGTATCTTCTCTATTTTACTGACAATAGCCTTCCATAAGACCCATACCTACTCTTCCCATGATATTCACCTTTAATTCATTGAGAAGAAAAAGAAATCACATAAGAACCATTTCCCAGTAACACTGGATGTGTGGTTGTTTTTGTTTTCTCAGCTGCTCTCTGAAGGAAGTGAATTAAGGTCACTTAATCCACTTCATGTGTATTCCATGCCCATCTTCCCAAGGAGCAGGACTTTTCAATGATCAGTCCTGAGAATGGATCATTCCATTATAACTAGAGGCCGATGCATGAAGATTCGTGCAAGAATGGGCCTTCCTTCCCTTCGCTTCCAGCACTACCTTCTCTCCGGCCCCAGCTGCCTTTCTGCCTTTGCTCTGGCCTGAAGCTGCCTTTCTGCCTTCGCTCTGGCTGGAGCCCCTTTCTGCCTTCGCAAGCTGCCCAGAGGCCTAAAGTGGCTGGGGCAATGTGGACTGCCAGCATCGTCACCATAGCAATAACAAAAGTGTCCCGCCACACCCTTGGCCACTCAGTGCCTGTGTGTGCAAATTAAACTGCCATCTTTGGTTAATTTGCATACGCACTCCTGATTGGCTGGTGGGCTTCACAAAGCTACGGTCATTTTGCATCTTTCTTTTTTATTAGTGTAGATGCAAATATGTTCATGTTTCTCACACCTTATACAAAAAAAAAATAAAACATGAAGTCATCCCCTATCTCATATACTTTCAAGATATTGCCACATTTCCCTGATGCTCCAAACAATAAACCTGTCTCCCTTGTTCTATAACCATTTTTTTACTAACCAAATCAATTAAGCTTCTACCAGCCAGAGCCCCCCAGCAAATAAACCTGATTTTGTCAAAACACCAGTGAACTTCATATTGCCTACTCCTATGATTACCTTCACATCCTCAACTTACTCTATCTTTCAGATACCTTTAGAACATTTGACAGTTCTCTACTTTGTTAAACTGTTCTTCCTTCCTACCCTTCTCTCCCACTTCCCCTCCTTTCCTCTATTTTGTATTTTTTGATATTTTACAATATACACTCCAGGTGCTATTCCTCCAACTACAATAGCTACTTTATTCCTTCTAAGTATTCATTGCTTACTCCTCCATTTCCACATGAAGTTTAGCAGGACCCCTTCTAATCTACATTCTCTCCTGGTTTGTTTAATTTGTTTTGCCATCATAGAGCATATATATATTGAGTGGCCAGATTATTAGGACCTCTGAATGCATAATAATTTGGCCACTCTGTATGTATATATCTCCTATCTAATAAAAGGGTGATATGCAAATTGACCATCATTCCAACACACAAGATAGCCTCCCCCATGTGGTCAAAGATGGCTGCCATCATGTGGACACAAAATGGCCACAAGATGGACTGCAGGGGAAGGCAGTTGTAGGGGATCAGGCCTGCAGGGGAGGGCAGTGGGGAGGGACTGGATGGGCAGAGGAGGGCAATTGGAGAAGACCAGGCCAGCAGGGGAGGGCAGTTGTGGGAGACCAGGCCAGCAGGGGAGGGCAGTTAGGGGGGGACCAGGCCTGGAGGGGAGGACTATTGGAGGCAACCAGGCCTGCAGGGGAGGACAGTTGGGGGGATCAGGCCTGCATGGTAAGGCAGTTGGAGGCAACCAGGTCTGCAGGGGAGGGCAGTTGGGGTGACCAGGCCAGCATGGGAAGGCAGTTAGGGTTGACCAGGCCAGCAAGGGAGGGCAGTTGGGGGCAACCAGGCCATCAGGGAAGAGCAGTTAAGGGAGACCAGGCCTATAAGGGAAGGCAGTTTGGGGTGACCAGGTCAGCCTGGGAGGGCAGTTAGAGGCAATCGGGCCAACAGAGGACCATTTAGGCTTCAATCAAGCTGACAGGGAAGTGGTTAGGGAGTGATTAGGCTGGCAGGCAGAAGCAGTTAGGGGCAATCAAGCAGGCAGGTAGGTGAGCGGTTGGGAACCAGCAGTCCTGGATTGTGAGAGGGATGTCTACTGCCCATTTAGACCCAATCACACTGGGATCAGGCTTAAATGGGCAGTCAGACATCCCTAAAGGGGTCCTATATTGGAGAGGGTTCAGGCTGGGCTGAGGGAGAGACATGCACCCCTCCATGGACAAATTTCATGCACCAGGCCTGCAGGGGATGGCAGTTAGGGGTGACCAGGATATATATATATATATATATTAGAGGCCTAGTGCATGAATTCATTCATGGGTGGGGTCTGGCCAGCCAAGGGAAGGGGACATGGGTGGTTGGCCAGCCTGCCTGCTGGGCGGACTCCTGGTTGAGGGGACAATTTGCATATTAGCCTTTTATTATATAGGATATTCACTGAGTGGCCAGGTTATTATGTGTTCAGAGATCATAATAACCTGGCCACTCAGTGTATAATGTGACCTCCCACGTTCATATCTCAGGTGTTAACCTTATGCTTAAGATCCAGCTTTGTCTGTCTTTGTTTGAATGACAAGAAGACATCATAGTCTTAACATGTCCTTCTTATCTATTGTATTTTTTTTTGTTTATTCTGCAACACAACACCAAGTCCTCTAGAGTTGATCCTCTTAATACACCTGATATTCATCCACTTCTTTGCCTAACTATTGCCATTTTAAAATCCAAACATTCTCATCATCTCTTGCCTTCACTGCAGTAACTTGGCCAAACTTCTATTCCTTGAACATGCCAAGCTTATTCTCTCATCAAGACATTGATAATCCCAATTCTCTTTGCCTGGAAGAGTCAACCCACAGAACTTTACATGATTGCTTCCTTCTCAACTCTGGGGTTTCCATTGCACTATTGCCTGCTTAGAGAGGCTCTTCCTGATCACTGTGTAAAGTCATTTGCTCCTGGCCTAGGACTTAGATTATTTTCTTTCTAATTCTTACCACACCAACTTATTTATTTGGTGTGGTAAATTACCAGCTTCTATAAGAGTAGCAAACACTGACCTAGCCTGTTTGGCTCAGTGGGCCAGTGGAACGAAGTGTCATGGGTTCGATTCTGGTCAAGAGCACATGCCTGGGTTGCAGGCTCAATCCCTAGTAGGGTGTATGCAGGAGGCAGCAGATCAATGATTCTCTCTCATCTTTGGTGTTTGTATCTCTCCCTCTCTCTTCCTCTGAATCAATAAAAATCTTAAAAATTAAAAATAAAATAAAATAATGTAGCAAGCACCTTAAGACAAGTTCCATTAACATTGTTGAATGCTGAATAAAGGGTCACCTGAGACCTGTTGTTGCTTCCTGCAGGTTGGTGAGGGAGCCACTCAGGAGTCTTACTGGAGAACCTCCCCTTAAATCTACAGCTAATTTGCAATGCATGACTGCCCCACAATAACTTCTGGAAGTTTCTAAGTGTGTATATTAAAACAACAAGGAATACCTTGCCCTATCTTGATAAATCATTGAGCAATTTAATTGCTAAATTATTGAATATTGATTTAAAATAAAAAAAATATTTTATTGCTAAATTATTTTATTGTTACTTAAAATGGCATATCCATGATAAATGAAAGGGAGAAAAAGGAAAGTGTTATCCAATCATAAAATCACCTAGGGTAGACAGTGGTGCCATCATCACTTCATCGAGGAAGCTCTCTTGCTTCATAGCATCAGACATATTCCTTAAATTTCTATGTGCCTCAGTTTTCCCATCTACACATAGGACAGTCAGGATAGGTAGCCTTAGGGTGACTGAGACTCTTCATTCTCAGAACTATACAGCACTTGGAAGCTCTCGAGATGAATTTGATAGCATCATTGTATTTCCTGTTAGCAGCTGTCAGCTGGAGAACTTAGGAGCCCAAGAAAAAACTGTAGGATGCCAGAGAACTCACACTTCTCGTGATAGGACCAACACTCATAAACTACGTAGGACACAAATGCCTTCTTTTGAACTGAGCCAGGAATCTGTATTCATGTTCAGGTGGAAGGCCACTGAAGGCTTTTTTCCCAGAAAGGGAAGTTTTCAAACAAACATTTTCATTTCACTGATTTTATAATTAAGACCATTTCACTCTATCCTTAATATATAAAAACCCAGGGTCCATAATGACTGAAGTCTTTTTTTTTAAATTATATCTTTATTATTCAGATTATTACATTTGTTTCTCTTTTTCCCCCTCCATAGCACCCCTCCACCCAACTCCAACCCCTCCCTCTGCCTTTAGCTCCCTCCCATTGATCTCATCCATAGGTGTATGATTTTTGTCCAGTCTCTCCTTGTACACCCCTCACCCCTTTCCCCTGAGAATTATCAGTCCACTCCCTTTCTGTGCTCCTGATTCTAGTATATTAACCAGTTTATTCTGTTGATCAAATTTTTAATTCACTTAATTTTTAGATTCACTTGTTGATAGATATGTATTTGTTGTTCATAATTTTTTGGCTTTTACCTTTTTCTTCTTCCTCTTCTAAAAGAGTACCTTTCAGCATTTCATATAATACTGGTTTGGAGTTGATGAACTCCTTTAGCATTTTCTTATCTGTGAAGCTCTTTATCTTCCCTTCAATTCTGAATGATAGCTTTGCTGGATAGATTATTCTTGGTTGTAGGTTCTTGCTGTTCATCACGTTGAATATTTCTTGCCACTCCCATCTGTCCTGCATCGTTTCTGTTGAGAAATCAGCTGACAGTCGTATGGGTGCTCCCTTGTAGGTAATGAACCATTTTTCTCTTGCTGCTTTTAATATTCTCTCTTTGTCTTTTGCTCTTGGTATTTTAATTATGATGTGTCTTGGTGTGCTCCTCTTTGGATTCCTTTTATATGGGGTTCTGTGTGCTTCCTGGACTTGTAAGTCCATTTCTTTTACCAGATGTGGGAAGTTTTCAGTCATTATTTCTTTAAACAGGTTTTCAGTATCTTGCTCTCTCTCTTCCTCTGGCACCCCCACAATTCTGATGTTGGTACGCTTGAAGCTGTTCCAGAGGCTCCTTACATTATGTTCACATTTTTGGATTCTTTTCTCTTATTGCTTTTCTGGTTGAGTGTTTTCTGCTTCTTTATATTTCAAATTTTTGACTTGATTCTTGCCTTTCTCTAGTCTGCTGTTAGGACTCTGTATAATATTTTGTATTTCAGTCAGTGTATGTTTAATTTCTAGTTGGTCCTTTATCATCTTTAGTTGGACCCTTTCCATCTCTAGTTGGCTCTTTTGCATCTCTAGTTGGTCCTTTTTCATCTCCTCTTGGCTCTCGCTAAGTTTATCCAACTTTTCTAGCATATTCTTGAAAAACCTTATAAGCGTGGTTTTGAACTCTATATCCAGTCGTTTTTTTTCCTCCATTTCTTTTGTTTGTGATCCCTTCCCTTGTCTCAGCATTTTCACTATGCAGGGGGAACTTCTGTGTTGAATTCAGCCTTATGATAGCAGACTTGCAAAACCGAAGAAGCCTCTGTTGAGCTTGGGATGGGTGGAGTCTCAGGGCTTAAGGGACCGCCTTGTCTTCCAGTCGGCCCTGCCCTCCACGGCCCCTGAGTCTCACGTGACTGGGTAATCGCTGGAGCGGTCCTTGCACGCGCGCGCCCACAGTACCTCTAACCGCTGCCTTTCCAGCTCCTCCGCACCAGAACCACACGAGTCTAGGTCTCCAGGGTTTCACCCGAAACAGGGGTCCAGTGGACTCAGAAGTGGCACAGTTGGGAGGGTCTGTCTCCCGCCCACTCGCAAAAGCCAGCGCACAATCAGCAATCTGTCCTCTGCGGAGCGCCGTGTGCGTGCGCGATCAGACCTCCGATCTTTTGCAACTCCTCTAAATTTCCGTGCACCTCTCCCTTTTCACAGTCCAAACTCACCCCGTATGAGTTTCAGCTGGATCTGGGTTTTAGTGTCGTAAGATAAGGGGTTCAATGCCGTTGGGAGTCTCTGTTTCCCTCCCACCAGAGAAAGCCAGCCAGGTACTCGGGCACCCGCTCTCTCAGCGCGCGCGTCTCCGTACCTCAGCTTTTTGCAGCTCCTCTGGGTTTCTGTGAGCCCCTCTCTTTCCTTCTAGCTGTAGAACTTACACTCGGCCAGCTTTCCTGTGGTTCTGGATGATGTCCGTTCTGTCTTTTAGTAGTAGTTTTGAAATTGTTGTGCGAGGCAGCAGTGTAGGTGTTTACCTATGCCGCCATCTTGGATTCTCCTCTGACCTAAGTCTTGACCAACTGGAAGTCAGTCCTGCAGTCAGTGCTGGGTTGCCATGGCGACCCAGCACTGACTGCCACTGCTGCAAGCACAGCAATCCAGCACTGACTGCTAAGGGGTCTGCATATTAGGCCGGGAGGGAGACCTAGAGACAGAACCAGGGTTTGATCCATAGCCTCCATGGCAGCTGTTGATCTTTCCTTGCCTCTCACTTTCTCTCCATACCTGCCCAGCAGCCACGCGTCTCTTTCTCTCCAGACCTCCATGGGGGTTGCTGATCAATACTGTCTCTCTGATCAGGCCCAGAGATAGGCCCAGAGATGCTGCTTGGCATCAAAACCAACCAATCAGAACCAAACCTGGGTGAACTGTGAGGAGCCAATGGCTGTCTAGGAGGTGAAATTTTTAATGCTGACTGGCATAGAAACTGACCAATCAAAACCAAATCTGGGTGAACCGTGGAAGAGCCAATGGCTGCCTAAGAGGTGGACTTTAGATGTTGACTGGCATAGAAACTGACCAAGCAGAACATAATCAGGATGAATAGCGAAGGCAGAACCTAAGGTGACGGCTCAGGAGGGGTTTTAAGAGCAACAGCTGATGGTGTAAAGTGTAAGAAAGCAGTTCAATTTTTTAAACTGGTTTGACAGTACAGTGCATATGCCTGGCTATCGGCCCAGATATAGGGATTATGTATTTTTTGTCTGCCAAGAGCATCTCCTCCTACTGAAAAAGCACCCCCCATTTAAGCAATCCTATCCTATATAATCTATCTATACTAATAAAAGGGTAATGTGCTAATTAGACTGGGTTTACCAGCCATCTTCCAGACTTCCAACTTCCTTCCAGACAAAGCCATGGTGGTGGGGGCCAAGGCAGACAGAGCAGTTGGGAGTGAGATCAGGTTAGCAGGGGATGGCCACTGGAGGCAAGATCAGGCCAGCAGGGGAGGGCAGTTAGGGGCAATCAGGCAGGCAGGCAGAGAGGTTAGAGGCAATCAGGCAGGTAGGCAGAGGAAGTTAGGGGCAATCGGGCAGGCAGGCAGGTGAGCAGTTAGGAGCCAGTGGTCCCAGATTGTGAGAAGAGTGTCCAACTGCACAGGAGAGGGGGTGTCCCTCATCCCAGACTGCATCTTCTCCAATCTGAGACTCCTTGGGGGATGTCTAACTGCCAGTTTGGGCCCGATCAGTTGAACATCTCTCTCACAATATGGAACTGCTTGCTCCTAACCACTCACCAGGCTGATTGCCTAATTGCCCTTAACTGCTTCTGCTTGGCAGCCTGAGAGCCTCCTAATCATTCCCCTGCTGACCAGATTGACACCAAACTGCTCCCCTGCTGGCCTGATCACCCTCAACTGCCCTCTCCTGATGGCCCAATCACCCCAATTTCCCTACCCTACAGCTCAATTGCCCCCAACTGACCTCTCCTGCAGGCATAGTTGCCCCTAACTGTCCTCCCCTGCTGGCCTGTTTGCCCACAATTAACCTCCCCTGCCGGCCAGATAGTCCCCAACTGCCCTCCCCTGCAGGACTGCTTGTCCCCAACTGCCATACCTTGCTGGGCTGGTCACCCCCAATTGCCCTCCATTGCCAACCTGGTCCCCCACAACTGTTCTCTGCTGCTGGCCTGGTCACCCCTAAATGCCCTCCCATGCAGGCCTGGACCCTCCCAACTGCCCTCACCAACAAGCCTGGTTGCCCTCAACTGCTCTCCCCTGCCTGCCAGGTCACACCCAACTGCCTTTCCCTGCTGGCCTGGTCGCCCCCAAATGCCCTACCCTGCTGGCCTGGTTGCTCCCAACTGCCCTCCCTTGCATACCCAGTCACCCTCAACTGCCTTCCCCTGCCAACCAGGTCACCCATAACTGGCCTCACCTGCAGGCCTAGTGCCTCCCAACTGCCTTCCCCTGCCAGCCCTTTTATCCCCAACAGCCCTCCCCTGCTGGCCTGGTCACCCCCATTTACCCTCTTCTGCCAGCTTGGTTGCCCTCAGCTACCGTCCCCAGCCAGCCTTGTCTCCCCTAAATGCCCTCCACTACAGGCCAGGACCATCCCAAATACCCTCCCCTGCAATCCTGGTCACCTCCAACTGCCTTCACCTGCCTCCATGGTCGCCCCAACTGTCCTCCCATGTGGGGATGGTCATCCTCAATTGCCCTCCCCTGCCGACTTGGTCTCCCCCAACTGCCCTCCCCTACCAAATTGGTCCCCCATAACTGCCCTCCCCTGCAGGCCTGATACTTCACAACAGCCCTCCTCTGCAGGCCAGGTTGCCCCCAACTGCCTTCCCTGCCTGCCTGGCCACACCCAACTGTCCTAACCTATTGGCCTGGTCACCAACAACTGCCCTACCATGCTGGTCCGATCACCCAAAATTGCCCTCCACTGCTGGGTGGGTCACCCCCAACTGCCCTCCCCTGCTGGGCTGGTTACCCCTATTTGCCCACCGATTCTGGCCAGTTGCCCCCAACTGCCCTCCCCTGCCAAACAGGTTGCCCCTAAATGCCCTCCCCTGTCTGCCTGGTCACCCCTAACTGCCCTTGCCTGCAGGCCTGGTCCCTCCAAATTGCCCTCCCTTGCAGGCCTGATCTCTCTCCCAACTGCCCTCCCCTGCCTGCCTGGTCACACCCAACTGCCCTCCTCTGCTGGGATGGTCACCCCCAATTGTCCTCCCCTGTCAGCCTTGTCACTCCCAACTGCTCTCCCCTACAGGCCTGTTTTCCCCCAACTGCCCTCTCCTGCCAGCCCAATCACCCCTAATTGCCCTCCCCTGCTGGGCTGGTCACCCCTAACTGTCCTCCCCACCTGGCCTGTTTGCCACCAACTGCCCTCCCCTGCTTGCCTGGTCACCCCCAACTGCCCTCCCTGCCAGCCTGATTGCCCACAACTGCCCTCCCCTGCTGGGCTGGTCACCTCCATTTGCCCACCTGCCTCTGCCGGCCTGGTTGCCTCCACCTCCCCTCCCCTGCCAACCTGGTTGCCCCCAAATGCCCACCTATGTCAGCCTAGTCGTGCCTAACTGCCCTACATTGCAGGCCTGGTCCATCCCAACTGCCCACCCCTACAGGCCTGATGTTGCCCCCAACTGACCTCCCCTGCTGGCCTGATCACATCCAACTGCCCTCCCTTGCAGGCTTCATCACTGCCAACTGCCCTCTCTGATTGACCTGGTTGCCCTCAACTGCCCTACCCTGCTGACCTGATTCCATCCCCAACTGCTTTTGCCTGCCTGCCTGCCTGGTGAACTGATGGCCCCCATTCCTGGCTATTCCTGCTGGACTGATGGCCCCCAACTCCCCTCCCCTGCTGGCCTGGTTGCCCTCAACTGCCCTCCCCTGCTGGGCTAGTCAACCCGAATTGACCTCCCCTGCTGACCTGGTTGCTCCTAAGTGCTGCCCCCCTTAAGACCTGGTCCATCCCAAAGGCCCTCCTCTGCAGGCCTGTTTGCCCCCAGCTGTTCTCCCCTGACTGCCTGGTCTCATCCAACTGCCCTCCCTGCTGGGTTGATCACTCCCAATTGCCTTCCCCTGCTGGCCTGGTGGCTCCCAACTGCCCACCCTTGCCAACCTGGTCACCCCAAACTGCCCTCCCATGCCAACCTGGTCACCTCTAACTGTCCTTCCCTGCAGGACTGGTCCCTGCCAACTACCCTCCTCTGCCAGCCTGGTTGCCCACAACTGCACACCTCTGCCAAACAGGTTGCCCCCAAATACCCTCCCCTGTCGGCCTGGTTACCCTTAACTATCCCCCCCCCTGCAGGCCTGGTCCCTCCCAACTATACTCCCCTGCAGGCCTGATCTCATTCCCAACTGCCCTCCCCTGCTGCTGGGCTGGTCATCCCCATTTGCCCTCCCCTGCTGGCCTAGTCGCTTCCAATTGCCCACACCTGCCGAACAGGCTGACCCCAACTGCCCTCAACTGTTGACCTGGTCCCTGTGGGCCTGGTCCCTCCCATCTGCCCTACCCTGCAGGCCTGATCTCACCCCCAACTGCACTCCTATGCCTGCCTGGTCACAGCCAACTACCTTCTGCTGCTGGACTGGTTGCCCCCAATTTCCCTCCCCTTCCAGCCTGCTAGCCCCCAACTGTTCTCCCCTGCTGGCCAGATTGCTCCCAACTGCCCTCCCTTGCTGGGCTGCTCACAACCATTCCCCCCACCACAAACCTGGTTGCCCCAACTGTCTTCCCCTGCCAAATTGGTGTCCCCCAACTGCCCTCTCCTGCTGGGCAAGTCACCCCTATTTGTCCTCCCATGACAGCCTGGTTGCCCCCAAATGTCCTCCCCTGCTGGGCTGGTCACCCCCAATTGGCCTCTCCTGGCCTGTCTGGTGGCCCCCAACTGCCCTCCCCTGCTGGCCTGGTCTCCACTAACAGTCCTCTCCTACCAGGCTGATTGCCCCAACATCTCTCTCCTAACAGCCTGATTGCCCACAACTTCCCTCCCCTTTCAGCCTGGTCATCCCTAACTGCCCTCCCTAGCTGACCTGTTTGCTCCCCACTGCCTTCCCTTGCTGGGCTGGTCATCCCCATTTGCCCCCCACCCCCCGCCAGCCCGGTTGTCCCTACTCCCCTCCCCTGCCTACCTGGTGTCCCCCAAACGCCCTCCCCTGCTGGTCTGATTGCCCCCATCTGCCTTCCCCTACTGGACTGGTCACCCCTATTTCCCTCCCAAGCTGGCCTGGTTGCCCCCAGCTGTCCTCCCCTCCTGGGCTGGTCACCCCAAAATTCCCTCCCCTGTGGGCCTGGTGGCCCCCAACTGCCCTCCCCTGTCGAACTGGTCACCTCAGACTTCACTCCCCTGCACTACTGGTCGCTCCCAACTACCCTTCCCTGCAGGCCTCATTATCCTTACTGCCCTCACCTGCTGGCTGCTTAGCCCCAACTGCCTTCCCTTCTGGCCCAAAATCCCCTATCTGCTTCCCCTGCAGGCCTGGTCACCCCCACCTGCCCTCTCCTGTAAGCTTGTTTGCCCCAACCTACCCTCCCCTGCTGGGCTGGTCACCCCCTATTGACCTTCCCTGCCAACCTGGTCACTCCCAACAGCCCGCCCTTGCTGAACTGGTCACGCCCAACTGTCCTCCCCTCCTGGCTTGATCTCCCCCAACTGCCCTCCCCTGTTGACCTGGTCACCCCCAACTGCCCTCCCCTGCAGGCCTGGTTGCCTCTACTGCCCTACCCAGATGTCCTGTTTGCCCCCAACTGCCTTACTCTGTTGGCCTGATAGCCCCCAAATGCCCTCCCCTGCAGGTGTGATTGCTCACAACTGCCCTCCCCTGCCAGCCTGTTATCCCCCAACTGCCCTCTCCTGTCAGTCTGATTGCCCCCAACTTCCCTCCCCTGCTGGGCTGGTCACCCCCATTTGACCTCCCCTGCTGGCCTGATAGCCCCCAACTGCCTTCCCCTGCCAGTTTGTTAATCCACAACTGCTCTCCCCTTCTGGGTCAATTACCCCCAACTGCCCTACCCTGCTCCCCTAGTCACTCCCAACTGCCCTTTCTTGCCAGCCTGTCACCTGCAACTGCCCTTACCTAAAGGCCTGGTTGCCACAAACTGCCCTCTCCTTCAGGCCTTTTAGCCCACATTGCCCTCCCCTGCTGGCCCAATCGCCCCAACTACCCTCCCCTGCTGGCCTGGTTGCCCCCACTGCTCTCCCCTGTAGGCCTGGTCACACTTTACTGCCCTCCCCTGCAAGCCTGTTCCCTCCCAACTGCCCTCCCATTTTGGCCTGATCTCACCCACAACTACCCTCCCCTGCCAGCCTGATTGCCCCCAACTGTCTTCCCCTGCTGGGATGGTCACCTCCAATTACTCTCCTCTGTCGGTCTGGTGGCCCCTAACTGCCCTCTCCTGCCAGCCTGATCATCCCCAACTGCCCTCCCTTGCTGGGCTATTCACCCCCAACTGCCCTCCACTGCCAGGCTGTTCACACACGAATGCCCTCTTCTGCTGTCCTGGTAACCCCCAACTGCCCAAGCTTGCTTACCTGACGGCACCCAAACTGCCTTCCCCTGCGGGCCTCGTTGCCCACAAGTGCCCTTCCCTACCTCTCCAATTGCCCTCAAATGCCCTGCCCTGCAGGCCTGGTTTCCACAACTGCCCTCCCCTGCCAGCCTGTTAGCTCTTACTATACTCCCCTTACAGCCCGATTGCCAGCAATTTCCCCCCCTCACCTCCTGCCAGCCTGATCGCCCCCAACTGCCCTCTCCTGCTGGCCTGGTTGCCCCCAACTGCTCTCCCCTGTTGACCTGGTTGCCCCCAAATGCCTCCCCTACTGACCTGGACACCCCTAACTGCCCTCCCCAGCAGGCCTGCTTCCTCCCAACTGCCCTCCCCTGCCAGCCTGTGACCCCCAACTGCCCTCACCTGCTGGTTGGAACAGCCCAAACTGTCCTCCCTGCTGGGCTGGTCACCCCTAACTGCCCTCCCCTGCCAATCTGGCCACCTCTAACTGCCCTCCACTGCAGGCATAGTCCCTCACAACTGTCCTCCCCTGCCAGCCCGGTTGCTCTCAACTGCCCTCCCTTGCCAACCTGGTCACCCCCATTTGCCCTCCCCTGCCAGCCTGTTAACCCCCAACTGCTCTCCCCTTCTAGGTCGATTGCCCCCAACTGCCCTACCCTGCTTCCCTGGTCACTCCAAACTGCTCTTCCTTGCCAGCCTGTCACCTGCAACTGCCCTCACCTGAAGGCCTGGTTGCCCCAAACTGCCCTCTTCTTCAGGCCTGTTTGCCCACATTGCCCTCCCCTGCTGGCCAGATTGCCCCAACTGCACTCTCCTGCAGGCCTGTTTGTCCCCACCTGCCCTATCCTGCCTACCTGGTCTCACCCAACTACCCTCCCATGCTGGGCTGGTCACCCCCAATTACCTTTCCCCTGACAGCCTGGTCAGCCCCAACTGCCCTCCATTGCAAACATGGTCCACGCCCCTCCAACTGCCCTCCCCTGCTGACCTGGTTGCCCCAAACTGCCCTCCCCTGCTGGCCTGCTTGCCTCTAACTGCCTCCCCTGCCAGCCTGTTTACCCCCAACTGCCCTCCCTGCTGGGCTGGTCTCACCCAAGTGCCCTCCACTACTGAGCTGGTCAGCCCCAATTGCCCTCCCCTGCCAGCCTTTTCAACCCCAACTGCCCTTCCCTGCCGGCCTTGTTGACCTCAACTGCCCTCCCCTACCAAACAAATTGCCCACAGCTGCCCTCACCTGTCATCCTGGTTGCCCCCCATCTGCCCTACCCTGCTGGCCTGGTCACCCCCAACTGCCATCACCTATAGGACTGGTCAACCCCAACTGCCCTCCCCTGTCAGCTAGTCACCCCAACTGCCTTCCCCTGGTGGCCCGCTTACCCTAAACTGTCCTCCTCTGCTGGGCTTATCACCCCAAATTGCCCTTCCTTGCCAGCCTGAAGGCCCCCAAATGCCCTCCCTTGCTGACCCAGTGACCCCCAACTGCTCTCCTGTTTGCCCCTAACTGCTCTCCCCTGCAGGTCTGGTACCTCCACCTGCCCTCCTCTATAGGCCTAGACGCCCCCAACTCTCCTATCCTGCTTGGCTGGTCACCCCTAATTGCCATCCCTTGCCGGCTTGGTCACCACCAACTTCTCTCCTCTGCTGACATGGTCACCCACAACTGCCTACTCTGCTTGCCTGCTGGTCTCCAACTACCTCCCCTGCCAGCCTGTTTCCCCCCAACTGCCCTCCCTGCTGGGCTGGTCTCACTTAAGTGCCCTCTGCTACTGGGCTGGTCACCCCCAATTACTCTCCCCTGCCAGCCTTCTCAACCCAACTGCCCTCCCCTACAGACTGATTTGCCCCCAACTGCCCTCTCCTGCTGGCCCAATTACCCTTAACTGCCCTCCCTTGCTGGGCTGGTCATGCCCAATTACCGTTCCCCTGCTAGTCAAGTTGCCCCTAAGTGCCCTCCCTTACCGACCTGGTCACCCCCAATGGCCCTCCCCTGCTGGCCCAATCGCCCCCACCTGCTCTCATCTGCTGGCCTGTTCACCCCCATGTGTCCTTCCCTGCTGACCTGATAGCCCCAATTGCCCTCCCCTGCTTGCCTGGTAGCTCCCAAATGCCCTACCTTGCCAGCTTAACCCCCAACTGCTTTCCCCTTCCAGGCCAATTGCCCTCAACTGCCCTCCACTGCCAGCCTGTTCACACACAACTGTCCTCCTCTGATGGCCTGGTAACCCCCAACTGCCCTCTCCTGGTAGCCTAAGTTTCCCCCAACTGACTTCACCTGATGGCCTGATTTTACCCTCAATTGCCCAACCTTGCTGACTTGCTGGCCACCAACTGCCCTCCCATGCCAGCCTTATTCCCCCAACTGCCCTCCCCTGCAGGCCTGGTTGCCCCCAAGTGCCTTTCCCTGCCTTTCCCATCGCCCTCAATTACCTTCCCCTGCTGATCTGGTCACCCCTAAGTGCCCTCCCCAGCAGGCCTCACCTGCTGATTCAAATGCCCCCAAGCGTCCTCCCCTGCTGGGATAGTCACCCCAACTACCCTCCCCTGCCAACCTGGCCATCTCTAACTTCCCTCCACTGCAGGACTGGTCCCTGGGAACTGCCCTCTCTTGCCAACCTGGTCACCCCCAACTGTCCTCCCCTACTGGCCTGATCGCCCCCATCTGCCCTCATCTGCTGGGCTGTTCACCCCAATGTGTCCTCCCCTGCTGGCCTGATAGCCCCAACTGCCCTATCCTGCCAGCCAGTTAACCCCCAACTGCTCTCCCCTTCCAGGCTGATTGTCCCCAACTGCCTTACCCTGCTAGCATGGTTATCCCCAATTGCCCTCCCTTGCCAGCCTGTCACCCACAACTGCCCTCAACCGAAGGCCTGGTCGCCCCAAAATGCCCTCTCTTGTAGGCCCAATTGCCCCACCTGCCCTCCCCAGCTTGGCTGGTCACCTCCAATTTCCCTCCCCTGCCAGCCTGGTTGACCGCAACTGCCCTCCCCTGCCAAACAGGTTGCCCACAATTGCCCTCACTTGTCAGCCTGGGCGCCCACAACTGCCCTATCCTGATGGCGTGGTCACCCCCAACTGCCATCCCCTATAGGACTGGTCAACCCCAACTGCCCTCTCCTGCCAGCTAGTCACCCTCAACTGTCTTCCCCTGCTGGACCCCTTACCCTGAACTGTCCTCCCCTGCTGGGCTTGTCACTCCAAATTGCCCTCCCCTGCAAGCCTAAAGGCCCCCAACTGCCCTCCCTTGCCTACCTGGGACCCCCAGCTGCCCTCCACTGCCAACCTGGTCACCACTAACTGCTCTCCCCTGCAGGCCTGGTACCTCCACCTGCCCTCCTCTACAGGCCTAGATGTCCCAACTCTCCTATCCTGCTTGGCTGGTTACCCCCAATTGCCCTCCCCTGCCAATCTTCTCAACCCCAACTGCCCTCCCCTGCAGGCCTGTTTGCCCCCCAACTGCCCTCTCCTGCTGGCCTGATTGTCTTCAACTGCCCTCCCTTGCTGGGCTGGTCATGCCCAATTACCATTCCCCTGCTAGCCAAGTCGCCCTCAACTGCCCTTCCTTGCCGACCTGGTCACCCCCAATGGCCCTCCCCTGCTGGCCCGATCGTCCTCACCTGCCCTCATCTGCTGGCCTGTTCACCCCCATGTGTCCTCCCCTGCCGACCTGATAGCCCCCAACTGCCCTCCCCTGCTTGCCTGATAGCCCCCAACTGCCCTTCCTTCCCAGCTTGTTAATCCCCAACTGCTTTCCCCTTCCAGGCCAATTGCCCCCAACTGCCCTGCACTGCCAGCCTGTTCACACACAACTGTCCTCCTCTGATGGCCTGGTAACCCCCAACTGCCCTCCCCTGGTGGCCAAGTTGCCCTCAACTGATCTCACCTGATGGCCTGATTTTACCCTCAATTGCCTAACTTTGCTGACCTGCTGGCCATCAACTGGCCTCCCATGCCAGCCTTATTCCCCCAACTGCCCACCCCTGCAGGCCTGGTTACCCCCAAGTGCCTTTCCCTGCCTTTCCTATCTCCCTCAATTACCCTCCCCTGCTGATCTGGTTGCCCCTAAGTGCCCTCCCCAGCAGGCTTGGTTCCTCCCAACTGCCCTTTCCTGCCACCCTGTTGCCCCCAACTGCCCTCGCCTGCTGGTTCAAATGCCCCCAAGTGTCCTCCCCTGATGGGATGGTCATCCCCAATTGCCCTCCCATGCTGGGCTGGTCACCCCCAATTTCCCTTCCCTGCCAGCCTGATGGCCCCCAAATACTCTCCCCTGCCAACTTGGCCTCTTCTAACTGCCCTCCACTGCAAGACTGGTCCCTCCCAACTGCCCTCACCTGCTGGTTCAAATGCCCCCAACTGCCCTCCCCTGCCAACCTGCTCACGCCTAACTATCTTCCCCAGCAGGCCTGTTCCCTCCCAATTGCCCTCCCCTGCCAGCCTGTCACCCACAATTGTCCTCCCCTGCTTGCCCAATCACCCCAACTGTCAATTTCTGCTGGATTCTTTGCCTCCAACTGCCCCACCCTGCTGACCTGCTAGTCCCCAACTGCCTCCCCTGCCAACCTGTTCCCTTTCAACTTCCCTCCCAGCTGGCCTGGTCTCACCCAACTGCCCTCCCCTACTGGGCTAGTCACCCCCAATTACCCTTCCCCTGTCAACCTGGTTGCCCCCAACTACCCTCCCCTGGAGGCCTTATCTCACCCCCAAATTTCCTCCCCTGCCTGCTGATCACACCCAACTTCCCTCCCTGCAGGCCTGGTCACCCCCTACTGTCCTTCCCTGTCATCCTAATAGCCCCTAACTGCCCTCACCTGCCAGACTGTTTGGCCCCAATTGTCCTACCCTGCTGGCCTGGTCACCCCCAACTGCCTTTCTCTGCTGGCCTGGTCACCCCCTATTGCCCTCCTCTGCTGGCCTGGTTGCCCCCAACTGCCCTCCCCTGTAGCCCTCTTGCCCCCACCTGCCCTCCCCTGCCGGCCTTGTTGCCCACAACTTCCCTCCCCTGTCGGCCATCTTGTGGCAGCCATCTTATGATGATGTGAGGGTGGCCATCTTGTGGTGGCCATTTTGTCATGGCCATCTTGTGATATAGGATTATATTATATAGGCCTTTAGTATAAAGGATTTTAAATTGTGGTAAAATACATATAACAGAAAATTTATCATCCTAACCATTTAAATGTTTTAATTGATTTTAGAGAGAGGAAGGGGTGAGAGAGAGAGAGAGAAGCATCAATGTGATAAACACCCCTCGGCTGCCTCCCACATGCACCCTAACTTGACATTGAACTTTCAACTCTGGTATATGTGTCCTTACCAGGAATCAAACCCACACAGGATGACAGGACAACCAACTGAGCCACACCACCCAGGCCACATTTTAACCATTTGTAAGTACAAAGTTCAGTCGTGTTAAGTACATTCACATTGTTGCGCAACCAATCTCTAAGACCATTTTCACTTTACAAAACTAAAAATCGGTATCAAATGACTCCTCATTCCCTCTACCTCTTTCCCCTAGCCATTACCCACCACCATCGTACTTTGTCTCTAGGAGTTTGTAAAATTATACAATTTTTTCTATTATTTATACCCAATCTGAATCTTATTTTTTAAATATTGTGGTCTTATTTTGGTTTTGTTGTATTGATTTTTTTTTGTGTGTGTTTTTTTAGTTGAATGTACTGGGGTGACATTGTTTCTCAAAACCATACAGATTTCAAGTGTACAACTCAACAAAACATCATGTGTACACCGCATCATGTGCCCACCACCCCAAGCAGTCTGTTTCCTTCCCAATTTCCTCCCCCCATTTTGCCCACCTCCACCTAACTTCTAACCCCCCTTTCCCTCTGGCTATCACCACATTGTTGTCTGTGTCTCTGTGTTATGTATATATGTTTTCTGGCTAATCCCTTTACCTTCTTTTATCCAGTTCACCTGCCCCTCTGACAGTTGTTAGTCTGTTCCACGTATCCATGCCTCTGTTTCTATTTTGTTAGTCAGTTTCTTTTGTTCATTAGATTCCACATGTAAGTGAGCTCAAATGGTATTTGTCTTTCTCTGATTGGCTTGTTTCACCCATCATCATAATCCCCAAGTAATTTTAGTTAGTTGGGTGTTTGGGGGATTTTGTCAAGTGATGCTTTTGATTTAAATAAAAATATCAAGTCACTATTAAAGTGGAATACAGAGAAATAAAAACTCTGAAGATAATACTTAATGACTGAGTTCTGAGAATAATTTTATTGATCAACATTCAGTGATATCTTGCAGGATTTCAGCAGTGTCCTATAGAATGGATTTTCAAAGATCAGGTTCCTTGCCCTGGAGGTTCTCATAGTTTTATGGGGGAGTTAGCTAAGTTTGTTCAATTTACATTAATTTATTAAGAGTGTTCTTTCTAAATATTTGAGATACAGTAGTACCCAAATCAGACAAATATCCCCCGCTCCCCACATGCACCCTTGCTGCTGCGCCATGGCAACGCAGCCTTGTAATTGTGATGTAGGTGCATGATGTCACTATGTCCTGCAGGATTTATAACTGTGAAGGGCCAGAGTGACTTTCATTCACCACCACCACCTTGGCCTAACATCTTCACCACCAAGCTATCCAGAGAATCTCTCAATTCATTTAAATACTCTTTAAGGTGGTAAGTAAAGTTTATTATTTTCTTCTGTGTAGCATTACAGATTTCCTTTTGGGTTTTCTTAGTATTTTATTTTAAGATTTCTCAGTATATTTCAACTGTTTCTCTTTTCTGGGCACATAATATTGATACACAAAAATCATATCTTTTCAATCAGCCAGTGACTCAGGGCTTATTTCATATAGATTTCAATATAAGATTTATATTATCACAGATATTTTTCATTACTGTTCTTCATTCCTACATGTCCACTGTTCAATACTTGCTTTTACACTTACTGTATTTTAAAGCTAGATGAATCAATTTAACAATAAAACAATTTAACAAAACATGCTGGACAAAAAATTGTCCTTAAATTATATTTTTTAATGTTTTAAACTATACATACATATAAGCATACTCAACACATAGAGGGCTAGTTGAGATATAAAACCTAAGAGATAACATATGAATCTTTACTTTTCATTTACATAGTAGGTATTATATCATGTAAAATATTTTCTTTTTCTTGAATAGTCTTTAGATTTGCTTTATTGATATTTTTTAGTTATAAAGATGGAATATTTAAAGTAATATAACTCCAAAGACACAAAAAAGGCTATTTCTAATTACTTTTATATGAACCAAATTAGATCTTTTTTTCACTGTGAGTGTTTTTGAGCCTTCATCATATTCCATCCAGTAAAACTTCATAATTTCTCTTCTTGATACTTAACCTCTGTTTGTTGAATAGGAAACTGGCCAGGTATTCATATCTGCTTATGAGCTTCATTCCATTATTGAGTTTCAGCTATAATTGAGTTTTTCTCAGAACTGTGAATATTTTCCTGGAAACGTGTGAGAGAAAATTCACAGGTAAAGATGCTAAACCAGTGTTTTGCCTGTTGTTGGCTTTATTAACTTTGTTCCAGTTACTTTTCTTTGCTTATCCTCAGTGTCCTCCTCAATTAAATGGGCCCAATAATTCTTACTGTATATAGTTTTACATGTGCAACATATGATGATTGGCAATACTAATTGTTTTTACTCTTGATTATTCTTTAGTAGAAGAAACATCAGACTGCAGTAAAAACATTCATAATTATATGGTAAGATATCTATTTTTATTTTTAATATTTACAATTGAACACAGAGGGAGTGGGAATTTGAAGCACTTATAAAGTGAACCTGAGGCTTGATAAGGTAAAAGAAGATACAAAGTCATCCAGCTCCTGATTTCTACCTTCATGCTGAGGGTGGATGGTCTGACTAATAAGGATGACCTCCTACTCTGGGAGAGAAAAACACACATAATTAAATCAAGAAAAACATCCAGGGTACATGAGCACAGACAATGGGTCAGTGAAGGCCTGGGTTGGGGCCAGAGGTGGATATAGGGGGTCAATGGGGGGAAAGGGAGACATATTCTTTCAACAATAAAGAATCATTTAAAAACAAAAAACATCCAGGGCTTGGGTCAAGCAATTAGATGGATAGTGGTGACCACATTCAAGTAATTTCCTTCCTCTGTGTTCAGCAGTTTGCACTATACTCTCATTGACTTATCTCCCATCAGCATCACTCAACCAGGAAAACAATGATAATAAAGGGAGGAGAGGGGGAGGGGAGGGGAGAGGAGGGGAAGAGGGAAGGGAGGGGTGGGGGAGGGGAGGGGAGGGGGAGAGGGAAGGGAGGAAAGAGGGCGGGGAAGGGGAGAGGGAGGGGAGGGGGGGGGAGGGAAGGATGAGAAGGAGAAGGATGAGGATGAGAAGGAGAAGGATGAGGGATGAGAAGAAGAAGGAGAAGGGTGAGAAGGAGAAGGAAAAGGAGGAGAAGGAAAAAGATGAGTAGGAAAAGGAGAAGGAGAAGGATGAGGATGAGGAGGAGGAGGAGGAGGAGGAGGAGGAGGAGGAGGAGGAGGAGGAGGAGAAACATGAGAAGGAGAAGGTGACATCTCAGGAGATACTTGAAATGGTAAGGAATCAGGCACTGAGATATCTAGAGGAGCAATGCTACAGGCATTGAGAACAGCCCTGCACACTCCTGAAGACAGGTATGTATGCTATAAATCCCAAGAACACTGAGCTGGGCACTGGTGTTAAAATTCAAATCACACTCTAGTGGGTTTCAGAAAGACAGACAATTGTAAAATTACAGCAAACTTGGAAGCACTAAAGGGAATGAAGGGGCAATTTTTTTTGTCAGCTTTGGCAGATGAGCTTGCCCAAGGAAGTGCCACAAATCTCATAATTGGAGGCACAGGAAAAGTAAATCTCCTCTCTGAAATTAATGTTTTCTTTCATACTTGTAGATAATGAAGAGAACAAACTGAAGTTGCCAGAGGGGAGGAGATGGGGGATAGGAAGAAAGGGGGAAAGTGATTAAGAGTACAAACTTGCAGTTATAAATGTCATAGGGATGTAATATACAGCAAAGGTAATATAGTCATTAATATAATAACTACGTATGCTGACACATGGTTCCTAGACTTATTACAGTGATGACTTTGTAAGTTAGATAAATGTTGAATCACTATATTGTACATATGAAACATATAATATGGCCCAGTGCACAAATTCATGCACAGGTGGGGTCTGGCTGGCCCAGCCCCAATCAGTAGATTGGGGTTGGGCCTGTCAGGAGGAGGAGACAACATGAAGTTGGCTGGCCAGCCGTCCCCGATTGGGGCCTGATCAGGGCTGGATCAGCTGGGGGTAGGGGTCTTGGGTGATTGGCTATCAGGCCCTGCCCCCAAATGGAGTGAGGGAGTCAACTGGGGGTTAGTGGCTGTGGGAGGAGCTGTGGGAAGTTGGCTGGCTAACTTCCCAATTGGTGTGGGGGGGCCAATTTGGGGTGGAGCTGGTTATGGAGAGGGGCCACAGGCCAATTGGAGTGGTGGGGGCCCATTGGGGGTGTGGCCTGTCAGGGGAAGGGGCTACAGATGGTTGGCAAGCCCCACCCCCTATTGGGGGAGGGGGACAATCATGGGTGGGGCCAGCCAGGGGGAGGGGCTGTGTGCAGATCAGGGTGGTGGCCCATTGTGAGCAGGCTGGTCAGAGGGAGAAGCTGCAGGAGGTTAGCTGGCTGGCCTGCCCTCTATTGGGATGGGGAGCAATAAGGGGTGGGGCCTTCCAGGGGGAGGGGCTGCAGGAAGTTGACCAGCCAGTCTCATCCCCAATCGGGTGGGTTCGCTGACCACAGTGGACATCATAGCGACTACTCTTTCCAGTTATTACAGCATTATAGTTTCTGGCTTTTATATATATAGTATCTACACTAAAAAAAGGTTGTTAATATGTTAATTAGACTGGGAGACCTTCCAGACATCCTTCCAGACAAAGCCATGGGGGTAGAGCAAAGGCAGAAGTGGTTAGGGGTGATCAGGCCAGGAGGGAAGGACAGTTGTGGGTGATAACACCAGCAGAATGCGCAGTTGTGGGTGAGCAGGCCAATGGGGAGGTAGGTGGGGATGACCAGGCCAGCAGTGGAGGCAAGATCAGGCTGGCGGGGAGGGCAGTTGGGGCAAGCAGGCCGGCAGGTAGAGAGTGGTTAGGAGCCAGTGGTCCCAAATTGTGAGAGAGATGTCCAACTGCAGACAGTCAGACATCCCCTGAGGAGTCCCAGATTGGAGAGGGTGCAGGCCAGGCTGAGGAACACCCATGCAAAATTTCATGCACCCAGCCACTAGCATCAACTATAATTAAAAATAAACTAAAAAATATGCCTTGTTAGTCTGGTTGCTTTAAGATTTTTCTCTCGTTTTTTTGTAAATATATTTTATTGATTTTTTACAGAGAGACAGAGAGCCAGAAACATTGATGAGAGAGAGAGATAGATCAGCTGCCTCCTGCATGCCCCTCACTGGGAATGTGCCCACAACCAAGGTACGTGCCCTTGACCAGAATTGAACCTGGGACCTTTCAGTCCATAGACTGATGCTCTATCCACTGAGCCAAACCAGTTTCGGCTGATTTGTCTCTTTAGCCTTAGCTGGTTTGGCTCAGTGGATAGAGTGTCAGCCTGTGAACTGAAGGGTTCCAGGTTTTATTCCAGTCAAGAACACATGCTCTGGTTTCAGGCTCGATCTCCAGTAGGGGTCATGCAGGAAGCAGGGAATCAATGATTCTCTCTCATCATTGATGTTTCTATCTCTCTCTCCTCCCTTCCTCTCTGAAATCAATAAAAACCCTAATATATAAAAACCCTGGGCTGTGATGACCAGTAATAACCAAGGCTGACTTCTGGTTGGTCAAGCCTTGGTTGTTACTGCTCATTACAGCACAGGGCAACCCAGTGCTGACTGCTTCCACTGAAGGCATGGTACCCCAGCACTGACTGCTGAGTGGGCTGTGAATCAGGGCCAGAAAGAAGCCTGAAGAGAGAAGCAGGGTCTGATCCATTGCCTCTGTGCCAGCTGTTGATCAGCACTTACCTCTCTCTTTCTCTCCCAGTCTAGCCACCAGCCACACCTCTCTTTCTCTCCAGGCCTCCACCAGGGCTGCTGATCATTCCCCCCCCCCCCCCGCTTTCTGATCAGGTCCTCTTGATAGGCCCAGAGTTGCTGACTAGCATAGAATCTGACCAATCAGAAACAAATATGGGTGAAGTGTGATGAACTAATGGCTGCCTAGGAGGCAGAGCTTTTGACACTGACTGGCATAAGAACTGACCAATGAGAATCAAATTGGCTGGCAGAGGAGGACAGTTGGGGGCAAGATTAGGCCTGCAGGGGAGGGCAGTTGGGGGAAATCAGACAGGCAGTCAGAGGCAGTTAGGGGTGATCAGGCAGGCAGGCAAACAGAGGGGTTAGGCAGAAGCAGTTAGGAGCCAGAGATCCCAGATTGTGACAGGGATCGGGCCTAAACTGGCAGTCAGACATACCTCAGGGGGTCCCTGATTGGAGAGGGTGCAAGGCTGGGCTGAGGGAATGCTCTCTGTGCACACATTTTGTGCACTGGGTTACTAATATATTAAAAAGATTTTATCTTTATCACTGGTTTTTCACAATTCAATTGTCATGTGCCTTAGTGTAGTTTTCATGTTACTTGTGCTTAGGCTTTGTGGAGCTTCATGCATCTGTGGAATTAGAGTTTCCATCCAATTTGGAAAAATTGGGGGCATTATTTTATCAAATTTTTTATCCTCACCTCTTGACCCGCTCCTCTAGGAACTCCATTTGCAAATTTATGAGGCTGCTTGAAGTTGTCCCACAACTCAGTGATACTGTTAGTTTATTAAAACACTAGTGGCCACAGGACCCAGAGTCAAGTCCTTGCCCACCGACATGTTCCTCAAAATCGTGTAAGACCCAGACCCGGCCTCCCCGACCCCCTTATTGCGCTAGATCCAGACTCAACCAGTCAACCCTTGTTAAGCCCTGCCAGGCAGAGGGCATAGCCTCAGGTCCCCTGGCCCAGTGCTGGGGTGGGAGGCACAGCCTGAAGTCTCCTGTCAAGTCCTACCTGATCAGGGGCACAGCCTGGGTTCCCCCAACCCAGTACTGGGGTTGCATCTTGTGATTTCCCTGTCAAGCACCACTGGGTAGAGTGCACGGCCTGAGGTCCCCTCAAGCTCAGCCAGGAAGGAGAGTGCAGCCTCAGTTCCCCTGGTCCAGTGCTAGGGTGGGGGGCATGACCTGAGGTCTCCTGTCAAGCCCTGCCGAGTGGGGGGTGCGGTATGAGGTCCTCTGGCTTGGTGCCGGGGTGGGGGGCATAGCCTGAGGTATCCCTCTTTATTAGATAGGATTTCAGCTGTGGGCACAGCCATCTTTGTGACAGAGTGATGGTCAATTAGCATATCCCCTCTTTAATAGATAGGATTTCTATTTATCCTAATTTTGGATGATTTCTATTGCTGTCTTCAAGTTCAGTATTTTTCTGCAATATCTAATCTGTTGTTAGTTCCGTCCTGTGTATTTTTTATATTTCATATTGTAGTTTTCATCTGTAGTTTATTTGTCTTTATTTTCTAAGTATCTTAACTTTTGAACATATGCAATACAGTTATAATAGCTGTTTTAATGTCCTTGTCTACTATTTTTAATATATGTGTCAGTTCTGTGTGAGTTTCAATGGATTCATTTATCATTTCATTATGAGTTTTCCTGCTTATTTCCTGTTAAGATTTTATTAGATATCTAATTGTAAATGTTACTTCTTGAATAATGGATATTTTTGCATTGTTGAAAATATTCTTGTGCTTTCTCTAGCATGCAGCTAAATTTCTTGGAAACACTTTGATCCCTTGGGTCTTCCCTTTATGATTTGTTTGGTAGAACTGGAACAGTGGTCAGTTGATGGCAAATTATTCTCCATGACAGAGAAAATATCCTGCTGAGTATTCTAACCAATGTTTTATGAATCCTGAGGTTTTCCAGCCTCGCTTTTGGAAAGAGGTACTATTTATATTCCTGTACAAGCACTAAGTATTATCTTCCCGAGTCCTTTGACATAGTTCTTTTTCTGACCTTAGGAAGTTACCTCACATCCAGGTGTTGACAGAGAGCTTCCTAAGATCCTGCAGCTTACATTTAAATCTTGATGCATATTCGTAGTTTGCCTTCTAGTCACACCAGCAGTGTATGAAGTTGACCATTATCTCTTGTCTTTACAATATTATTTCTTTATCCATTCATTTATTTGTCTGCTTGTCTTGTGCAATCATTCATTTACTTATCTTTAATCTAACTTATTAGGTGGAACTGGGCCAGTGCTCACAGTATGTCTATTTCCCATTAGTACTAAACAAAGACTCATCAGAATACAAACCTGGTGAGTGACCCATGAATCCTGTGGTTTTCCAGTCTGACTGTTTTAGACAGTCCCTGTGACCACCCAAGGTAAGCATTAGGAAATGTTCTCTCTTAGGCAATGTACTTTCAGGTGATACTTTCCCTGGCCTCACATACATGTGATGAATACACGAGGTGGACACTTTGAAGATCCCTTGGATTCCCTCTCTTTGCAGCTTTCGCCTCTCTGGTAACCTTTGTTCTTTATTCAGTTTTGTCTCTCAACTCAGGGTTCTCTTCCATGCCCTGCAAACTGAAATCTATCTCTAGGCAGTGACTTGAGGCAATCATTTCATGCCTCTTTTCCTTCACATTGCCTGATGTGCCAGCCACTATTTTATTTATTTGGGATGTGTTTTTTTGTTCTGTTTGTTGTTGCTGTTGTTGTTGTTGTTGTTGTTGTTGTTTGTTGTTGTTCTTCTTCTTCTTCTTCTTCTTCTTCTTCCAAGTGAGAGATTAAAGCAAATTATATCATTTTATTTTAAAATATATTTTATTGATTTTTTACAGAGAGGAAGGGAGAGAGATAGAAAGTTAGAAACATTGATGAGAGAGCAACGTCGATCAGCTGCCTCCTGCACACCTCCCACTGGGGATGTGCCCACAACCAAGATACATGCTTGACTGAAATCGAACCTGGAACCTTTCAATCTGCAGGCCGACGCTCTATCCACTGAGCCAAACCGGTTAGGGCAAATTATATCATTTTAGATAGAAACCGAAGTTGATGGCCAATTTGGCTCAAAGACTCCTCAGTGACCTTCCAAACTCTACAGAGAGCTGGTGTGCAGTGTCAGATGCTTCCACCCAGCTTTTATTCCTTCTCTCTCCTTGCTGGAGTTCAAACCAGAATTGTGTTCTGGTGGCTCTCCCAGCTTCCCCCAAATTCCCACTTTCTCTCACAGTTCTTTCTCCTAATATACTTCTTGCACTTTGAATTTATTTTAGCATCAGCTCCTCAAAAGGTTATGGACTAATACAAACACATGTGAGCCAGAAACAACACAGGGAGAGTTCCAATTGTGATGTTAACCCTTTCTCTAGAGAGGCCAAGCTTTATTTACTGAATGTAGCCTGAAGATTTCAAGGCATACTTAGAGTTTTAAATGCATATTACCACATGCATGGAATCAGTCCATTTTATTCCATCAAACCTTTATGAATGGATATTTAAGTTATTTCCATTTTTGCACCTTTTCAAAAATAGCTAGGGTAAATAAATTGTTCAGAAATCTTTGTACATGGTCCAATCATTTCATAAGAATACATTTAAACAGAAAATGCATGGATCCTGCAAAGTTTAATCTTGGTGAATATTCCTAACCTGCCTCCCAAGCTCACCAGGAGTTTACCTCTTCTCTTCTCTGACATTCTTTATTTACTGCTTACTTGTGCTTAGTAAGCAGTAATTGATGAGTTTAAAAGGGAAGTGAAGCAGCTCCCAGGTTTTATACAAACATTTTGTTCTCTGGATAACTTTTGAGAGAGTATCATTGAATCACAGGTGCCTTAATCCTGATCCCCAGAACCAGTCAGTAAAATGGTTTGTCTTACTATGCCTGTTCCCCTAAGAAAGGCCTCACAGCACAGATGTGGCTGCACCAATTAGGGCTTTGGTGAAGGCATATCTGAAGTAGGACCCCAGCTCAATCACTTACAGTGTGTAAAATCAAGCAAGCTACTGTAGCTCTGGCTGCCTCAGTTTCATGGTGCATATTTGAGAGGTAGGAGGTCTGAGAGACATACACAAGTTCTAAGCCCTGGTCTGAAATGGAACATTGCACCTGGCTTTCCATCCGCCTGTGAGGATGAGGCCCTGAGACTCAACCCTACCCTCTTGCTGTCCCCAATATGGAAAGTGTGAGGATGCAAATACCCTAATTTGGTCCAGGTGGTTTACTAACACTGGGCCTGGGAGAGTTATTCATCAGATAAGGGTACCAGGACTCCTGAAAATTTCCTTTTGTTTCAAAGCATAAAGTGAGGTGCTGGAGTCAGATCAAGCTGATTCATGATAGCTGATTTATAAACATCTAGGGATTTTGCAAACCAGTTGTTAGTTGTCACCAGCTTGACATTAACAAAGGTAGTAGTGTGTACACCACAAAAATGAACTAATAATGCTACAGTCCAGAGCTGTCCTTTACAGCCCCTTTAGACCAGGAAACTAGTGCCCTCCAAGTGTGCTGGGTGGCAAATCAGAACATTTTCCTTCTGTTGTTTTTCTTTTTGTTTACACAACCAAGGCACACACTTTATTATCATCAGGTGAGTTGTGTGAGGGGAGATCATGAATATATTGTAAAGGTATGTAGCCAGCTCTCATATTTTATTCTGTAACCAACTCTACCCTCAGTGGGGTCCAGCCTTTAAGTGGACATTGTAGGGACGGGCACAGCTTTGTTGGATTCAAGGACCCTGTTAAAAATACCAAGAGGGCCCTAACTGGTTTGGCTCAGTGTATAGAGCATTGGCCTGCGGACTCAAGGGTCCCAGGTTCGATTCCAGTCAAGGGCATGTACCTTGGTTGCGGGTACATCCCCAGTAAGGGAGGGGGAGGGTGCAGGAGGCAGCTGATCGATGTTTCTCTCTATCCTTCTCCCTTCCTGTCTGTAAAAAAAAAAATCAATAAAAAAAGAAGAATACCAATAGGGATAAATGAGATTTGTCAAAGTCCTTGGGAAGGTCCCCAGAAGTCAGCAGAGGACTAATCCTTGTCTCCCTGGTGAAAGAAGGGCCAGGAATTAACCACTAGACAGAGCTAAGATAAATTAATTAAGATACAATCTTTCTTTAAATAAATCTTTATTGTTCAGATTATTACAGTTATTCCTCTTTGTAGCCCCCATATCTCCCCTCAACCCAGTTCCCACCCTCTGCCCTTACCCCACCACTGTCCTCATCCATAGGTGTACAATTTTTGTCCAGTCTCTTCCCACACTCCCCATTCACTTTCAACCCCCCAAGAATTATCAGTCCACTCCCTTTCTATGCCCCTGATTCTATTATAGTCACTAGTTTATTCTGTTCTTTTTAGATTCACTTGTTGATATGTATTTGTTGTTCATAATTTTACCTGTACGTTTTCCTCCTCCTCCTCCTCCTCCTCCTCCTCCTCCTCCTCCTCCTCCTC